>NMUG010004984.1:0-13455 GCA_002855965.1 Monotropa hypopitys | reverse complement strand
TATATATCGAAATTACTTGTATATGAACTAAGCTATTATATTATAGTATAATATACGATAGACACATAATAACAACACAGGTATGACGATCCACGTCGTTCATTTTGTTTGTGTCAATGTTTTAATGATCCTCATCAATTTTTTAGTCTATCGGATTTCGAAAAGTCTTTCATCGCAACACAATTACGATTATTTTCATCATTCATAACGGAAAATGGCTTTGGGATCCTACTTGTTGGTCCTATGTAAATAATCCAAACCGTTATATGATTTTAAAATAACATTTTGTATGACCTTAAAAACAATTAGGCCAATTGGATATGCGGAATTGGTAGATGTAATACTTTGAGTTTTAAAATCAATTGAATGTGTAGATTGGATCGCCGAGTTATGCATATCCCATTGGCCTAATTTTTTTAAGGCCATAGAAAACGTTATTTTAAAATCATCTAACGGTTCGGATTATTCATGTGGGACCAAGAAGTAGGATCTAAAAGCCATTTTTCGTTATGAACGGTGAATATCGTCGTAATTATGTTGTGATAAAAAAAATTTCAAATCCAATACACTAAAAACTTTGCAAGAGTCATTAAAACATTGACACAAATAAAGTGAACGGTGTGAATCGTCATTCTTGTATTGCTATTGTGTTGCTATCTTACATTATACTACAACATAATAATTTAGTTCATATACAAGTAAGATCGATATATAAAATTAAAAGGTAAGTGCATAATCGTTTTTTTCAAACATTCGATCTAAACTGTTGAAATTTAATATCATATCGATTCTATCATTTTTTCAAAAAATCACGATCATCCAATATCAACAACCATATGATCAGAACATATTTAGCATCTCTTGTGAAATTTTAGTACTATAATGCACCACTTCAATTCCACCTAATTATTTTTTACAAAATCAAAATCGTTAGATATGTTCAAAATGTGTTTTTAAATTTCTATGCAAAAATTTGGAAAAATAATAATACCACGACATTGGCGACCAAAATATTGGTCGCAGATGACATAAACATTTGGCGACCAAAACATTGGTCGCGGAACATATACATTTGGCAACCAAAACAATGGTCGCGGACGGCATATACATTTGGCGACCAAAAACATTGGCGACCAAAAAAAAATTTTTTTTGGTCGGCAAAGGTATTGCCGACGGGCTTTTGCCGACAAATAGACCGATCAATATTTTTTAGTCACCAATACTATTTTGCGACAAAAAAATGGACTTTTAGCAACCAAATGGTTAGTCGCCAGTTGTTTTTTTTCTTATAGTGAGTGCCGAAGTCATGTGTCATATTAGTAACAGATGACTTCTTGAATGCCTTGACCCACAAAAATTGAGACGCACTCACTTAAGCAAATGCAATGCCAAAATAGTCTGTGAATCGCATCAACAGTATAGGTAGAAAAAATTTAGGCTGCCCCTTTTCACAACTGTGAATCTTAGCAAAAATGGGGCATAAGGCCTCAGGCAAAGGTTTCAATGGCATATCTATTAGGCCTATCCTTTTCACAGTTAGAGTTGTAATGACCTTTGCTTCTCCGAATTAGACATCAAATTACCTTTGAATAACTCTAAATAAAAGACAAAATTCTATAGCGATAAAAATTTTTTTATGTCATTGTTCCAGCAAAAGAAAAAAGAGAGATCGAAAGAAGCAAAAGATCAAACAACCATGAAACAAAAAACGTCTACCGGAATATGTTGCACAACAGAGATCCTTACAAAGAGTTGTGCATACAGATTCATGGTACATCAACAATCGTAAGCCACATTGGAGGGTGGGCGAATACAGCCTAAATTAGGTTGTTGAAGTAGATTTTCGGCATCAGAGGGTCGGGAAAGATGTAGAAAATGGTGATGGAAGCTGGAAAACACATGTATGCAGATCAGAATCAATTTTAAAAAAAATCAAAAAAATGCAAATGATGAAATCAATTTTACAACGGTGAACCTAGAAGCCTATACAAACACAAATACAAATAGATGAAGAACAAAGAAACAACAGAAAATAGTAGAAAACACGGGAACACTAAAGGCAAAAAACAACAAAACCCTATACAATAAAAGAACAACAATAAAAAATCTAGTGAAATCATAAGCGTGAAAACCATATCTGAAACCCAACGAAGAAAACAACATTTACAATGATAATACAGGTGAACAAAAAATGGACGAAGAACAAAAATACAATTAGAGTTTAGCGAGTTCATTGATTCCTTAATACCAAATTAGTAGCATGGAGCTATTTGAAAAAACATATAACTAACTATCGTAATTGATCTTACATATTGCAGACATAAATTATTAGAATTTTCTCATAAAGTGCCTGGTAAACTAACATAACATCAGAAACTCATTCTGTTGCATAATAGAGATGCTATGGAACTCTGAAAATTAAATGATTTTGAAAGAGTCTACCCCAGCACAGCTACACATTGTTCTGTAATCTCTTAAAAGTTTATTCATCTTTTCCCTCTCAATCTCACGGTATGCCCTGACTTGATGCTCTGCCAGTTGGCTTACTGGAAATTTGGTACTCACTGCAAACCAATATAAGAAAATTAAAACATAATACATGTACAATAGTTCAAGCATAACACGCATTGAAGTAATGACTCGAAAATAAAAACGAACCAAACAATTCCATATCGAACATCATCATCACAGCCAACCACGAAACACCAGAATCGTGTGTGTGTATGAGAGAGAGAGAGACAAACCCCGTGTTCTAAACAGAACCCAGCCAAAATCAAAATCCTAACCAAAATGAAAAGCCCCCTAAACAAATGCACATACATAGAGTGAGAGAGAGAGAGAGAGAGAGGGAGGGATAGCTCACCATCATGGAGGATGTGGATAGATCATCGGTGGTGGGAGTGAGCAACGTGTAATACACAAACGGATAACTCAGATCGACAAACAAAAAACAAGGTGCTCTCGCACACTTCTATTACCATCCTACTCAGAGAGAACCAAATACACAGATCGACCACAAATTGTATAATGGTTCCTAGTGAGAGAGAGAGAGAGAGACCATACTGGTGTATTACACGCTCGAGGTGGCAACGACGATGGACGATGGCAGTGGCAGTGGTGATGATGATGGCAACGATGATGGGCGACGACACTGGGCAATGGCATGTAGACTAAGAGAGAGAGAGAGAGAGAGAGATGACTGAGATCGAGAGAATGGGAGAGAGACAATCGTTGTGCGGGGAATGAGGGTTGCGGACAACGGAAGGCTCTGAGGAGGGGAGAGTCATTGTGAGGGTTGTAGGGAATGAGGCATGTATTGGGTTGAGGTGTCACGTCCTGGATTTTCAAACCTTTTTTTTAAACACAATTTAAATAATAAACAGGGGATATAACCACTTGCCATCCAGATACTATCAGTTGAATTTCTCATTACATTCACAGAGCAGTACAAAGTAGAAGTACAACATAAGTAAAGAGTGGAAGAAAAGTACAAGTACTGTCCTACTACAACTGCTACAGTGAACATGGAACTACAAGTACAAGGTAAAGAAACTACAATTGAAGTACTGAAACTGAAAGGTAAAGTACGAAGGAGACCACTGCAACTGAAGTAGCCGAGCCCAAGAAAATCCAGCCGCTGACTCCAACTCCAAGACAGTCTAGTCTTGCAGCACATACTAGAAAAAGAAAGAGAAAGATGGTCTGAGCAAACCAAGTCTCAATGAGAAAACCTCTAACTACTACCAAGCATGCACATACGGTGCGTGACTATGTGCCCACAAGTAAAGGTACTAGAACAATAGAGAAACTAAAGTGCACGTGATGTAAATGTAACTCAAGGTAACAGCAGCATGGGCGTAACCCCGACAAAGCATATCTAATCAAAACTGCAACGTCAAGTGAGTACAAGGGTATGACATCCCAATCCAACTAAAACAACTTCTAATACTAATTCGACTAATTTTACCACTAAGGTACAATAACTCTAGGGACCTACTAAGGATCCCAAACCAACACCGTGCCAAGAGGCCTAACCATAACTCATATTCCAAGCCACGCCAATTGTCATTATCGTCATGTATTGGTTTCATATGACATATTGGATATTTAATCTATTTCTTTCCTTTCATTCATTGATTAATTCTCCATAGCCCATACTATGGATTGATATTGGAATTTGTCATTTTAGTCTCTTTTCTTGCACAATGGATACTATGCGGAGGCATCTAACCAAGACCCATCCCAAATTATTCCAATCTTTCACAATGGATACTCCGTGAAGGCATCTAACTAAGACCCATCCAAGTTATCTTAATCTTTCTTTCATCAAGTTTTCGCGATTCATTTCATATTGGATTGGGTCCAGTATAGTGGTCATCGGCACACTATCTTTTCCCCTCATGATTCCCCAACCCGTTGGAAGGGCTATGCTATGCCCCCATTATGATCAATGTGGTGGCGCGACCACCGGGGAAGTCCAACATTTGTCTATTCCCGTTGTGCATAATGTCGTGGATGGTGCGACCATACAGGGAAGTACAACTACAACTTAATCTCGCCAAACACTCTGGTATTTCCCCAAACTCAAGGAAGGGCCCCTGGTACCCTATGATTCCACATTGTTAAATGATTTCATTTCATTTTCTCATATCGTCGTTACCATGCCTAACCAAGGCTACCAAATCACATCATTCCACATTAACCTATTTGATCCCATTTCCGTTCATTTCAAGTCTTCCAAGTAATAGATTCTAGGTTGAACGCGAGTAGCCCTCGTGGGGCACATCCACTATATTAGAGTTCATTAAGTTTGCCAATGAGTTCTATGGATACAAACTCAACCTTGACCAATTCCAAGAAGGGTAACGAGACCAACAAGGCCTATACTTTCAAGGGTACCCAAGATGTTCATGCAATCATACTCAAGACTCTGCCACCCAACCGGATAACTTAAACGATTCACTTTCACTATAACATCCAACGAGAGTCAATCGCTGAACACTTGGTACACACTAAATCTCATGGATCCTAAGGTGACTAAACACGAACCACACAAGTCCTATAATACCTTAATGGTGCCAAATTCTTCAAGGCACAACCCAAGGTTCACATGGGCAATTCATGAAACACTTGGTGGCCCCTATCTCCAATGACCACCACTCAACCTATAAACCACCAAAAATACAAGTCGCTCCCCTCACGGGAAATTCGTCGAACATGTGGTGTGCCTAAGCCTCTAGGGTATTCTATCAAACAACTAGTGGGTCAAAGGTCAACACTTAATTCCACCACATTAAAACCCTAAGTTACCAAATGCAACGCACATAAAAATGATTACCAAATTAAGCCTTTGTACACACACACACATACTTAATAATAGTTAAGAATTTACCCACCGGAGATTCGTCGGAGTTCCGAGGTCACCGTAAACGTCCTACACACCACCACGAACCGGAACCGTAGACACGTAGATCGGGAAGCCCTCGTCGACATTAATGAATGATGAAATCTATAAAACCCAAGCAATAACCAAGAAATCAAGGGAGAGAAGGAGAAGAAATGAGTTTGAGAGAAAGGGAGGAGAGACTTACACTTAGAGAGAGAGAGGGAGTGAATTTTGGGCTTAAAATGCCCTTCCCACGCACAAAAATCATATATATATATATATAACCCCTACTTGAAATGACAACAATACCTTTAATGAGAACAAAATCTGCCAGAAATGCCTCTATGCACCGGTGCAAGGCAACTCTGCACCTCTGCAAACTCCTCAATATTTCGAACAACGAGTTTGTGCACCGGTGCAACTCCAACCTGCACCGATGCAAACTTGCACCAGAACCAACAGTGGCATTAAAAACCTTCCTACACTGGTGCACCTCTCAACTGCACCGGTACAACTGTTCCAAAACCTGAACAGTAGCACCCAAAACCATTCTGCACCAGTGCACCTCTCAACTGCACCGGTGCAACTACACCAAAATGGGAAAATAACAGCAAAAGGGGTTACGAACCACCCTAAAATTCCTCGAGATAAAAGCAAATGATATAAATGCACTAAGAGGGTTCCAAAGCCGCATTCTCATCATCGATCCAAACCAACGAGCCTCTGATGAGATCTATTAGCTGGTTTAATGAGTAATTTTGATTCCGAAAAGATGTATTGGAATTTAGGAATTTAATTTACAAAGATTAAGAAATTCAAGTCATTACATGAGGGGAGACAGTCTATGTATTGGTTTTGACAATACAGAGATGCGTGTGCTTTTAAGCAGTGGGTGTTAGTAAGGATTGAAGATATAATGTGTAAAGCAAATCAAACAGTTGTAAACACACACACAAATCCAATGGTCAAAGATATATGAAATTCAAAACATTTCAAAAATCGTGTTGTGTTATTATATAGATGTGTACTAAGAGTTTGAGGTAAGTGAGAGAGAGGCGGTGATGTGAGAGATGTGAGTGAGTGTGAGATTAATGTTCTCCTCCACTGGAGGTTTTTTATTTGTGTTTGATTGATAAATACAATCATTTTTCCTCGTATTTGTGTGTGTGACTCCCCTTCCCCGGATCCCAATAAGTGGTATCAGAGCTCGGGTTGAGATCGGGAGTCGCCGGAAAACACAATTTTTATCCACTATTCGTGTTCGCCTAAAAATCAAGTTCGTCGAAAACTTGATTTGATCACACTACGAGCTTCATCTTGATGATACAATCACATTGATGTATGTCCAATCATTCGAGGAGATCCAGAGAAGTCGCACGTGCCAGAGATAGGCGGCGCGTAGTAGCTCATTCGTCCCAGTCGCAACGTGCATCTCACGCGTCATTTCAGAGGTTGAAGATTACAACGTCAGCGGTCAATGTTGACGTGATGCCCGGTCAACGCCTACTCATCGCCCCATCAGCACCTATTAAGTTACTGTGTCAACAATCCAGAGTGGGTAGAGGTTTACGGGTCAAATCAGATGAGTTCGGACATGGTTCCAATGAGTTGCGGTCGATCCAGGTTGTTTTAGGCAGGTTTGGGTTATTGCGGGTAGTTTTTGTAACGGCCTTGGAATTTTAAACCATTTTTTTGGAATGATGATATTAGAGAAATTTAAAATAAACTACTAAAAGAAAGAACAACCAACCCCAATACCATCCACATGCATAATGTGAATCACAAGCAGACATAAAAACATAAAGTCTAACTATTACAACCGGGCGCCATTAACTTCAAAATAAAAAAGAATACAATACAATATGAATGCCTTCAAAGTCTTCTAGAAATCTTGAAAATTCACTCCAAGCTACTCTAATGATATTTTCCTTAAAAATAGAGTGTTAGGCATATGCCTAGTAGAGAAACCTAAACAGGAGATATATATAGATGTCGTTTGTGCGTACTAATGCACATAAATAAACATGTAATGCATGCATGGAGGACCCGAAAGGTTTTAAAAGAGTTATCATGTTAAGAGTTATTTCCATTTCTTTCAAGTTCCAAGACCATGCATTTTTCAAAATATTTTCCAAAGGACCAAGTGTTTCCAAAACATTTTCCAAAGGACCAAATGTCTATGTCAAATCCATCACCGTATCAAATCAAGGGTTTTCCCAAAATTATTTTCTATCTTTCCTTATCAAAATAAGGTTTATCATATTCAATGATTTATATAGAGTTTAGGCTAATTCTATACTAGTAGCTCGTCAACTAACTAACCGTGTTATTACTCGTATTACTCGACTTGACGGGAGGGTCCAGTCAAGCCTCCATTGCATAACGTTGTGAATGTAGAATGCTCAGGGATCAAAATCCCATATAAGATAGCCAACTCGAATTATCAAAATCAAATATCATTCAATGATTGATTTTCAAAAATCATATTTTTTCCAACTTCTCAAATTAGACCCAGCAACAAAAATCAATGTTTTTCAATGGTTTAAAGATACCAATTTCACATCCCAAGTGTCAATTTTATAATACCATATCAAATTTCCCAAATCCCTAATTTCCCAAAAATAAGTCAAATTAGGTTTTTTTCAAAATTTGGGGGTTTTCAAATTAAATTATGGGAATATCAAATTAACACTCTAGAGAGTCCATACAACCCAAACATTGACTCTTAGACTCGATTAAAAACTCAACCAAGACCTAAGAACTTCATACTTGCATCAACTAGTGATTTTTGCTCAAATTGAAGGGAAGGAGAAATAGAGACATAATTATATGTATCAAGAGGTTAGGAGACTCTACCCTTATGAGCAAAAACGTCTACACCCTAGGTGAGGGGTTGCTAATGGATGCACAAACCATGCATGTCACCAAGAAGGTCTTCGCGAGCACTCCAACATTAGACCTCAGGGTTTTCTCCAAATCCCAACCAAATTTGCAAGAGTTTAGAGAGAAGGGAGAGATAAATGGGATGAGAAATGAGAGGGAGGTAGAGAAAGAAAATGAAATAAGATTCTGGATGAATGTTAGGGCATATTCACGTATAAGTGAAGTGTAAAATGGCCCTAAAATTACCAAAAATCCCTTCATTAATCGTCCCAGCATTTTTGATAGAACTCCCAGATACCGCTATCTAGAAACCTATGATACCGGTATCCCAGCATTCGAGGAGATACCCCTTGCCTCTGAAACTAGTATCTCGAGAGACTAGACTACCGCATTCTATGATACCGGTATCATAGAAATCTATGATATCGGTATCTGATCTATCTGCTTGGACACCAAGGTTTGAACATTTCATGATACTGGTATCCCAAATTTCTATGATATCGGTATCCTGGTCCGTTGATCAACACTTCGCAAGTTGATGGGAGTATTTTGGAAAGAACTTCTTCGTCTGAACTCCAATTTGAACGATTCAAGTTGTGTTGGATTCGCAATTGAATTCTCTATGATATTCTAAGATCAACTATACCAACAATTAAAACAAGATTTGGAGATCAAGATCAATCAACATCTAAAGAATATAACTTAAGAATTCAAAATTTAATTCATAAAATTATAGACCGTCAATCCACCCACCTTAAAGGAATTTTGTCCTCGAAATTTACATCATCAACCACACAAGATCACACCAAGAGGAATGGAAAGATATCCTAACAATCAACAATCCCAGATATTTCTCTCGAATCCAAGATGCGAACAGGTTGTTCCTCAAAACTAGCTAGAACAAGGACCAATTGCGAAGATAATATCTTTATAGCTCGAGGTATTAACATAAATAAGCAAGGAATTTATGGTTCTGGAGAAGGTTATCAAATCCAATATGAATCCGCAAGACAGACATAAGAATAAGATCTCAAGTTCAATGCTCTTCCATACCTTCTTTACCATTACAATATACTAGAATTTTGAAAGAATTCCTAAAATCTCAATGTACTCAAGGGAAAGGGAGCGACCAATTCAACTTCACCTCGACTAGTAACCAATATGAGAGATCTCCGCCACACCAGATATGCCAGGATTGTGCCCACAACCACCGGAAAACATCATCCTATAGAGTAGAATTCATCAACAGAAGGAGAGCACCATGCTCCCGCTATGCTCTAACATATTTAATCATTCACATGGTAGGAGATCTTAACAAAGAAGGGGAGGTTCCAGAGACTATGATCCCAGAATACTACAAAGGAGTCGGTACCACCCAAACAATTATGTACCAACACTCCAAAAATCTAAAATTTAAACGCAATAACACAAGCCAATACGATACGGACACACCAATATAGTACAGACATGCCGATACGATACGAACACGCTAATAGGATATAGAAGGAATGAAGGAACCATAACCGCCAAACTTAAAACAGAGATGGAACTCAAGATCAGTTCGTCACCAAGGGTAAAAATCATGAGACGGGTACACTTAAGGTCAACTACTTGACCGAACAATAGGCACTAATCTACAAATCTCTACCAGAGTCTCACACTATTCCATAAACTTCGAGATAACCACACAACTGAGTATAGAACTCTATAACCAAATTCACACTAAATACCCTGCGACCAACAAACTTAAGAATGACATCAATCCTCATATAAACCAAACCTGTACACATACCTAGTGCGGTCCTAAAATAACTCATTAAAGTTTGTTTTGAGATGCATTGGCCATCCACCTTCTCAAATCAATCCTTCCTAGTCATTCCCACACCACATGACATGGACTATGCACACATCCGGTTATGCCAAACATCACTATTTGGCTAAGTCGGTGTAGTCGACCTAAAGAGACACACACTTTACACGAAACTCTCAACACAGCTGTACAATATGAACAACGTTTTACCTTCCCAACCAAACCACAATACCAATACTCACCAGCCCCCAGACCGACAACACCACCTACTCTCGCAAGCACGATATCGAAAAGGGACATTCTACCTACATCATAGGTGTTCAAACACCCAAGGGGTAAAGCCATAAGAGAGATAACTGCAAATCTGAGTTACAGAACGATATTGCGAGAAATAATGCTCGTAAGAAACCAATGCGCCGAAGAAAAAACAAGAGCATAGTTATAAGATGAGAAAGTCCACAAGATCCCACCATCTTCTCCCCTGACAAGGAATGATGACAATGGGTAACTCCTCCATGTCAACACTCGCTAGAAGAGAGCCAGACACATAGTGTGCGGTCTTGCAACTTCGAGAAGGCAAGTGGACGAGAGGGGTAGGTAGATCGCAACATACAAGGCAAAGAACAAACTATAGCTTCACCGAATGCCACAAGTTTCGGTACTTCTACTAATCATCCGTAAGGATACTACGACGAATAGTAATGATATCAAAATCTTGGTAGGAATAAGTCAAGAATTTCCCAAAGTGGTGGGCTTCACCCACTGTTGCCAACCAACATCAATGAAATACGAGAATATCAAGAATGTGATAATTACATCAATGGGTAGTCAACTCCCAAAGCACCTGAGATCAAGCCATCCAACACCGGCTAGAGTAAGACATGAACACATATCCTCAACACTTCAATCAAAGATGGGTCAATATTATCGACCATTCACACAAACCCGCAGAGATAATGAAGAAGAGGAATGATTGAATGGTGAATAACACTTACCCATCCACGACACCAATAGACATACTAAGGATAAGCATACTGAAGGTAGCATGCAACTAGGGCATCACATAACCTACGTGATCAAGAATAAGGAAAGAACACCACAATTATGCCAAGAAGCACACCCTCATAACCATACGCCAAAGTTAAGGAGTAGCCACAACTCCAAATCAAAATTACGACCACAGACTCAAGACTCACACTACACCTCTTCCTCGAATAATCTCCTAAGAGACCCTCATGTACACCAATATGTCAATATCCCAACATCCTTGAACCAAATTCTCACTCTCAATGGCTGACTCGGCTAAATTCCTATCACTCAAAACAAGAATGAACCCAAATAGAATCCATACTCCGGATCAATTACTCCAATTCACTGCTTGCACCCAAATCTCTATGTCACCAAGTGACATTAACCTTACCTTCATCAAAACCTCAAACTGTCACCAACAAAGTTTAACAAGTTCCCTCATTACTTATCATCAAGTTAGACACCTCAATAATGTACACGGTCATCGTCCTAACTCATCGTCAAAGTTCTAACTAACCTCATCACATCGAATTAAAAAGGGTCATCCAAACAACCATGATGACCTAAGCACCACGAACCAAGGGAAATAAAGTCTCACTTCCACAATCCAAATGATCACACTTGCTAAGAAGATGTAAGCTCCGTGTTTTATGTGTTGGCAATCCCAATGTTTTCTATGTCATTTTATTTTTAGACGAGTCTGTTCTAGGTGTGGAAGGAGTCAAACCAATTGTAATTTTTATTTTAGTTTTTATTAGTTTATAAGTCTAGTTATGCTCTAGAGGTTGATCAACATCAGAGAGTCAAACTGCAAGAGTGTTGATTTAGTCAAAGGTTCTGCAAACAAGTTTGTATTTTCGCTCAAGCGTATTGGAAATTTTGCTCAAGCATATTGGAAATTTCACTCGAGCTCATTGGAAATTTTGCTCGAGCTCATCGGAAATTTTGCTCGAGCTCGTTTTAAAAGTCGCTCGAGCGAAGATGATAATTGTTCGTAATATAGAATACTTTCAGAATCTGCATTCTTCCATATACAGGGGATCGAAAATATTAGAATGTTTTTAAGACCAACTGATTCTTTCTGTGATTTGAATCTTCAAGATTTGGAATTAATATTTTATTAGAAGGTATGTTAATGGGCTGTAAAAATATATCTCGAAAAAATGGTATATGTTTTTTCTTCAGAAGGTAAGGGTGATTTCATATGGAGTATCTTCTGTGGTTGGAAAAAAATTTCGATTGCCAAAAATATAAAGCCATACTCTTGTATATTAAGGAGATATTTTTTGAAAAGACAGTGTGGTGTGAGAGAATTATTCTATAAGGTGATATCAGGTATACATATGAGTTACACTCTGCAGAAAAATTACTAACAGAGTAGATTGATTGTATTCATTTATCAGTAAAGGATTAATGTCTATGATCATCAGTTGATTTGCAACTCTAAGGATTCAAAGCTTTAGATCAGAGGTGCGTACAACTTCAGATCCAACAAACACTTCGGAGGGCCTTAAGGATTCAAGGAAACAAGCACGGATTCGGTGAACGAGTGAGTCAGCAGAAGTCTCTGTTCAACCTCGAGTGAGTCTAGGTTGTAAGTATGAGTCTCTGTAACCGAATATCGTTTTAGTGTTTGTTTTCTCCTTCCCATAGTTTTTACCCTATTGGGGTTTTCTACATATATTCTGTGTTGTGCTGCTGATTTGTACTTACTCATATTTTGTGATGCAGTCGTCAATGGAAAATGGCGTCTGCAACCTTCTACACACCTGTTGATTCGGCTGAATACCAAGTGAATAGGCAACAATCACACGTTGATTCAAAGAAATGCCGTGAGATTGGAAGCAAGAGGCAAAAGCTCTCTAGGGTTTTCAATTCAATTCAAAAGCTGCCTAAAATGGTTACAGTCATGTTCCTTAAATACATGAAAAACCCTAGCCCATAAACAAGTCGGGCCTAGTAAAATAAGAGCAAGATAAAAGAACAAAAATGAAAGCCCAAAATAAGCGGGAAAATAGACTATTCTAGAAGCGTTTTTTGAGGTCGATACGGTGCGGGATACTAGCTATGCTAGTATCTCTTCGTTAGCTTTCCAACGGTACAAAGAACGCCCAAATCGGACCTTCGTAGCCAAAGTTATGCCTGTTTTACTGGGCGGGTATACCGGCATCCCCGGGTCTCCAAATAAGCGTCAGCTACGCTATCCGCATCATTTTGTCTGCTAGAACTCACGTATGCTTAATTCAAACTAACAAATCAAAGGTAGAAAAATTTTAAAGCAAAAATATTGTGACTAAGTCTAATTGAATTAATAATCTACCTCGTACTCAGTAGTCATATTCCAATT
>NMUG010004983.1:0-13455 GCA_002855965.1 Monotropa hypopitys | reverse complement strand
TTTTAATTTGAACGCAGATTAACCCTTACGCTAGGATTAAACATGATTTGAACGCAGATTAATTCTTACGCTAGAATTAAACATTTAATTTGAACGTAGATTAACCCTTACGCTAGGATTAAACTTTAAATTTGAATGCAGATTAACCCTTATGCTAGGATTACACATGATTTGAACGCAGATTAATTCTTACGCTAGAATTAAATATTTAATTTGAACGCAGATTAACCCTTACGCTAGGATTAAACTTGATTTGAATGCAGATTAATTCTTACGCTAGAATTAAACATTTAATTTGAGCGCAGATTAACCTTTACGCTAGGATTAAACATGATTTGAACGCAGATTAATTCTTACGCTAGAATTAAACATTTAATTTGAACGCAGATTAACCCTTACGCTAGGATTAAACATTTTAATTTGAACGCAGATTAACCCTTATGCTAGGATTAAACTCTAAATTTAAATTTTATGCAAAGGCTTCATTTTTAGGTTCAAAAATATCCCCTGATATCTGACTTTTCGTTCTTGATTGATTGTCTTTAACTTTCTTTCAGAATGGCTTCGCATCGGCGTCTAGGGAAGGAGCCTGCTTCTGAGGCTGGTCCTTCGAGAGTTCGTTCTGATTCCGAGACCAGATATCCTCCATATGTGGATGTTGACGAGGATCATTCTGATGATGGGGCTCCTGAGGCCGATGTGCCTCGTTGTGGATTCTTTGAGAGATTTGACACTGCGGGCATAGGTGAGACCCTTAGAGGACGGATGGTCCTTCCGGAGATTGCGCACCTGAGGGTTCGGGATACCCCTTTACTGTCCCGATTGAGTTCGCATCCTTCCATCTTTTTTAGGGCGCTAGCTGTTCCTCGTGAGAGATTTTAGAGGTGCTTGGTTCCAGGCTGTCACGATCTGTAATGATGCCCACCCTGTATATAGGAGCTTTTTACTGGAGCAGGGTTTTGGAGACTTCCTTTCTATCCCACCCTTTTCGCGTTCGTCACACATTGGTTTCAGCTTTGGCAGAGCGTTGGTTCAGTGAGACCAACACTCTTCACCTTGGAGACTGCGAGCTTGGAGTGACCCTTTTCGAGTGGGCTGTCATCACTGGTCTTCGCTTTGGCGGTACTCCTGTTAGACGCACGGCTGGCACCGTCACAGATTTGGATCACGTCCTTGGCATTTCTGAGTATGAGCTGAGCGGCAAGTGCATTCCTGGCTCTGTTTTGCGCGGAGGGCCATCCTTCTATACTATCCATGTAGATGGTCCTGCTTTGTACCAGCGTCGTCGGAGACTTCTGCTTCTCCTCTTAGTGTCATGCTTTCTGAGCAACAATGGCACAAAGTTTCCGGCTGCTTATGTTGGTTTAGTTGACTTTTCGGATGAGGCTCGCTTCGACTGGATCTCCTTCACTTTCGCTACCTTCCTTCAGGCAATGCGACGCAGAGTGAGCTGTCCCCGCCCCTACTCGGCTTGGATTTTGGCCCTTTTTGGTTTGGTGGTCTTACGAGCATATGAGTGTTGCTCGACCGATTTCCTTGTTGGATCCTGGAGCTTACCCGAGTGCACTTCGCTGGCCTCGACCCTCATTTCGTTCTGTTGATCTGTTGGATTTTGTTACACTCTGTTCGTAGTTAGAGCTGGTTACGCCTGATTAGATTATTTGGCAGCCATTCCACCACATGATTGAGGAGGGAGATTGTGCCATAGAGGTTTTCTTATCCCGCCACAGGTGCGCTTTATTCTCTCACCTCCTGGGAACTGTATATGGGAGATCATTGCTGGCGTCAGGTGACTAGCAAGGTTCGCATTCCGGACAATCCCCCTGTTCCTACCTTCGGGCGTGCACTTTCTACCGCTCCTGGATTTGTTGACGTTCACAGATGGATGCTTGTGGGAGATTACGCTTCATGGTTCGGCCGTGTTTCCATTGGACGATTCACCACTACAGTCCTTGTTCGCAGAGGGCAGTTCATTGGAGCTGAGTAGGAGCGTTTTTTTCAGGACTTGGGTGGCTCCCGAGACGTGGTTTCTGGTCAGCAGTATCGTGACTTGCAGGCCCAGATGGAGTTGCAGAGGCAGCAGTTTGGGAAGTTTCAGGACTTTCAGCGTTGGGCGCAGTGGAGCTGATCAGGTTCAGGGACTTTGCCTCCTCGGCCGCCACAGGATCAGGTTAAATATTTTTCTTTTGCTTACTTTCTTTCTGCTACTTTCTTTTTGCTTTGATATACATATCATTATGTTGTCTTAATTATTTTTATTTTTCTTTGACAGGATGCCCCGGATCCTCCTCGCGGTTCAGTGGATAGGCGGCAGAGGCCTCGATCCAGCAGAGATAGATCTAGCAGGAACCGCAGCAGGGATATCTGATACCTGCAGATTATCAGCACTTTTTTCTCTTTTCTTTTTGTTGTACCAGTCATGATGTATTCATATAAACAGACTCCCCTTTTCTTAGTATTATCTTCATTTTAATACATCTGTGTTTTTTTTGTCAGGTCTTTCTCTTTCTCTTTTTGCATATTTTGTTTGTAGTGAAAAATAAAAAGGATACTGATGTTCGCATATGTGCCATATAGGATGGCTTTCTCCGCGGCTTTTCTTGCGCTGCTCTTGACGTGGTGGACTTCTTTTACCTCAGCAGAGTGAATTCAGTTTGAGCAGGTCTTTGGAGGACTTGCTGGTTTGCTCACTGTTGTGGTGGCCCAGGATTTCCTGGAGGCCGTCATTCGCTATTGGATTCCTTCATTGAGCCTGTTCCGCTTTGGACTTCATGAGTTGACTCCTACCATTGAGGAATACCATTTTATGCTGAGGATGAGACCTTCTTTGGAGATTCTGGCCCGCATTTCTTCTGGTAGAAAATCTCAGACCACCTTTGCCGCACTGACAGGTTTGAGGAGATCGTCTCTGGTTCTTGTGGAAATTGATGGCATATTGGCTGTTCCCCTGATTTTATATGGGGTCTATTTGGGGATCGTTCTTGCTACAATCCTGAGGGGTCTGGTTTTTCTCGCCTGACGAATGATGGAGCTGGTTCCTGTTGGTGCCTCCAGGCTTTCGCATTTGTATTACTTGCCGGCTTTTTCTTTCCTCGCAGAGATGGGCTGCTTGATTTGCGCGTGGCCTTTTATGTTGACGCTGTTGTCAATGGCCAATCTATCATCCCGTCTATTCTCGCAGAGACTTTTCGCCGCTTGACCTTGTATCAGTTCACGCATGACCCACAATTTTGTTGCGGCTTGGAAATGCTTTATGTTTGGCTGGTAGCGCATATCTTTGGTGCCCGCTCCTCCCATCCGAGGTGGTTTCAGGATATCCCACTCCAGCTTTGGTTTCTCGGCAGCATGATTTGTGTACCGTACCCCGGCGTCGGGATTCCTGGGTTCGATCTCTGGAGAGCATTACCCCCGACACTATCGTTTGGAACATTGGGGTATTCAGCGCTCTTGATTACGCAGTTACAGTTCATGGTCTGGGATTAGCTTTTCTTCCCTTGGTCGGTCTTCGAGGCGTTGTGCCTTACTTTGGCTGTCGAGTGGTACGACAGTTTGGACTGAGACATGATGCTTTGCCATCATCATTACTTCCTAGGAATGATGAATATTACTTTGATTTTTCTAGGGACTTTGCTCATCCTCGTGTATTAGAGGCCTTTGCATTTTGGCATCACCGTGTGCGGATTTCGTCTTTGCAGACTCAAGATGCCCCAAGTGTGTCGGATGCATATTGGGATTGGTTATTAGCTGAGATTTTATCAGAAGTAGACCCCGTTTCTTTGCCGGAACAGACATCGCTTTTAGCCGAGCGGATTGCGGGATATACCCTTCAGATGACCAGTTCTCGAATTTAGACTGTTCAATTTTGTCGGGAACGAGATGAGGCTCTTGGTTGCGTCACATCTACCAAGAATGAACGAGATATGCTTCGCTTTGAGTTGGATCAATTGAAGCAGCAACTTTCTTCCGCCGAAACCTCAATGGGCGCTCTTCAGGTGGCTATTGATGATGCTCGCAGCTCTTCCAGTTCCACCTCCACTGTAGCTAGATTGGAAGGGTTATTGAGACAATGTTCGCGTGATCATGAGATGGATCTCTTTGAGATCATTCGCATGGGGAATGAGCTTGCTTATTTTGACCGCGTTTGGGCCGAGACTTGAAACCATGTTGACGAGCTTATTTTGCAAAGGAATTGTCTCGAGGAAAAATTAGAAACGTTGGGTTCCTTTCATCGAGACCAAGTGGTTAAGATTGAAGAGATGAGAGGGCTTTTGGAAAAGCCTATCAGGAGTTGATCATTGAGAGAAGGGTGTATTTTCGCATTATGGACAGATTGAGCAGCGGGTTTGCATTTTTGAGCCACTTGTTTTCCGGCGGTTATACTGATCAGATGCAGATTCAGACACATGTGGAGATATTTCGCCGGGTTGTTGATGTCGACTTGGCAGGGGTTGAGACAGATGCTGCCATAACTCGTCATTACAGGGAAATTTGTTTGGCCTTCCTCCGGTTATTGGATGACCTTTCTCGTTAGAGGGGTCCTCTTTGAATATAATTCTCTCCGCTGTTCGCCATGTATTTGCGTAGCTTTCGGTTTGTTCTTGCATAGATAGCTTCTGTTTCTCGCAACATAATAAATGAAAGCATTTGGCATATTTCACAAATATTTATATTTCTCTAGGTAATGAATGAAAAGATTAATCTTACTCTTTGGTTGGAACCTTGAGTTCGTTCGATTCGCCCATTTGACTTTTATAATATTAGCACAAGCCAACTTGACTTCTCCATTGTTCCGGACTTGAACCCCCCTAAGGATCTGATTGTCATGAGGGATGAGGACTAATCCTAGTCGCAATCCGTTTGTCGACCTCTCAGAAACTGACATGTTTGCAATTTCGGCTTCATATCCATTTTTCGTCTTCTGCCTTTCGATTGCCTTTCAGATTTTCTTGCATCCATTTTTGCCATAGCCCCCTTTTTTTGTTAAAAAAACTATGCCGGATGCATTTTTTTATTTTCCCTTTTTGCTACGGCCCTCTTTTTCGAGTTTTGACCGCACTGGATTTTTTCATTTTTGCTATAGCCCCCTTTCGGATTTTGACTGTACTGGATTTCCCCTTCTTTTTGCTATAGCCCCCTTTCGGGTTTTGACTATACCGGGATTTCTGTTCCGTTTTTGCCACAGTCCCCTTTCGGGTTTTGACTGTATTGGATTTTCCATTTTTGCTATAGTCCCCTTTTGGATTTTGACTATACCAGAATTTACTTTCTTTTTCTATTTTTTTTGAACAAATTGCTTCTTTAAAATCAGGAAATGGATTTTCTTTTAACATATTCCAACCAAATCATGAGTACGCGCAATACTTTTGAAGAGAGAAATGTAGTAGGATGAGAATTTGAACCCCTGTTTTTTGTACAGGGTGACGGTCGCTTTGATCATCATACATTTTTTTTTGATGATTTGAATTGATTTTTTTATTCGTCGTCTGCTTTGAGAGAATTACAATAGAGTGGAGATAAAAAAAATGCGCTTTTACTCAATTTGATTGGAATAATGGTAAAGAGAATACATTTCTAGATAAGTAAAGTTGCAATTGCCTTTTTGAAGAATGTCTTTCAAGCATAATAGCGTTTGAGTACATCCGTATTCAAGGGTTGAGGGAATTCCCGACCATCCATTTTTCATAAAATTATTGCTCCGCCTGAAAACACTTTGGTGATGACGTATGGACCTTGATAATTAGGAGCGAATTTTCCTTTTGCTTCTTCTTGGATAGGTTGAATCCGCTTCAGAACCAAATCTCCTTGCTGAAAAGCTCTTGGTCGCACATGCTTATTGAAACTTCTTGAGATCCTCCTTTGATAGCATTGAGAATGGTAAACGGTCGCCATTCGTTTCTCCTCTAATAGGCATAACTGATCCTGACGAGCTTTCTTCCATTCTTCGTCGCTTGACGCTGTTTCCATCATTGTTCGCAAGGAGGGAACTTGGATTTCTGGGGCAAGGACTGCTTCATAGCCATACACCAAAGAGAATGGTGTTGCCCCAGTTGACGTTCGCGTTGAAGTTCGATAGGCCATGAGAGCATAAGGAAGCTTCTCGTGTCAATCCCGATGGGTCTCCGTCATTTTACGGATGATTCTCTTAATATTTTTGTTGGCCGCTTCAACTGTTCCATTCATTTGCGGTCGATAGACTGTCGAATTCTGATGCTTGACGTTGAACTGGGAGCATAGCTTTTCCATCATGGAACTGTTTAAATTCTTCGCATTATCGATTATCAAAGATTCTGGCGATCCATAACGGCAGATAATGTTGTTCCTGATGAAGCGGGTGATTACCTTTGAGTCATATGCGCAAAGCTGGCAGCTTCAATCCACTTGGTAAAATAGTCAATAGCCACTAGTATAAATTGATGACCATTTGATGCCTTTGGATAGATGGCGCCGATAACGTCAATGCCCCAGGCAGAGAAAGGCCAGGGTGCCACCGTTACTTGAAGCTCTTTTGGTGGTGCTCGCATTACATCACCATGAATTTGGCATTTGTGGAATTCCTTCATGTATTTGATGGAGTCTGCTTCCATGGTCATCCAATAATATCCTGTCCGTAGGATCTTTCGAGAAAGGGAATGTCCGCTCATATGTGGTCCACAGGCTCCTTCATGCACTTCTGTCATCAATTTGTTGGCAGTAGCGGTATCCACACATCGCAGAGGACCGTGCATGGATCTCTTGAACAATATTTCCCCGCAGAGGAAGAATTGTGTTGCTAGTCTTCGCAATGTTTTCCGATCATTCGCTCCGACCCCTTCTGGGAATGCCCCGGTCTACATGAATCGCTTTATGTCGCTGAACCAGGGTTGTCCGTCTTTTTCCTCTGAAATGATCGCATAGTATGCCGGCGAATTTCTCATTTCAATCTCGATGGCAGGAATCTTTTCTTCATCAGAAAACCGGATGGCCACGGCGAGAGTTACCAATGCATCTGCAAATGAATTCTCAGTTCGAGAAACATGATGAAAGCTGATCCTTTTGAATTTCGCTCTCAATTCTTTGACCTTCTGGTGATAAGGAATCAACTTTGGATCTTTCGTCTGTTAAGTCTCGTTGCTCTGTTGTATGATAAGATCTGAATCACCGTACACTATCAATTCCTGGATATCGTATTCGAGGGCCATATTCAGCCCCAGAATGCATGCCTCATACTTTGCCATGTTATTAGTAATGATATACTCCTCCTCAAACGTTAATTTCGCTGCGATAGGCAAATGAGTTCCCTCTGCCGATATGAGCACCGCTCCTATTCCGGCTCCTTTTTGGTTGTTTGCGCCATCAAAGAATAACCTCCATCCTGGTAATTCCTTTCTATTATCCATTTGTGAACAGAAAATTTCCTCATCGGTAAATAAAGGTTCCATCGGCAAATTGTCCTCCAATGGATTTTCTGCGAGATATTCCGCTATTACGCTTCCTTTAACCGATTTCTGTGTGGTGAAGATGATGTCGAATTCAGACAAAATCATGTGCCATCGTGAAATCCGGCTAGATAGGGTAGGATTCTCGAAAAGATATTTTAGAGGATCCATCCGAGAGATGAGATATGTTGTGTGCTGCACCATGTAATGGCAGAGTCGGTGTGATGCCCATGCCAGCGCACAACAGGTCTTTTCCAATGCTAAATAATTGTTCTCGTATGCCATGAACGTTTTGCTTAAGTAATAGATGGCGTGCTCTTTATGTCCTTCTTCTGACCATTGCCCCAGCATACATCCCATGGAGTTGTCGAGCACAGTAAGGTACATGAAGAGGGGTTTGTTAGGCTTGGGCGAGACTAAAACCGGAGGATTGAGCAGATAATGATGGATCTTCTTGAAGGCATTTTGACAGTCTTCCATCCATTCTTGAGGTTCGTCATTCCGTAACAGCTGGTAAATGGGATCGCATACTTGCGTCATTTGGGATATGAATCGGCTGATGAAATTTAATTTCCCCAAGAATGAGCGTACTTCTTTAACTCCTCTTGGGGGTGGCATCTCTTGAATGGCTTGGATTTTTGTCGGGTCGACTTCGATGCCCTTCTGGCTGATTATGAATCCCAACATTTTTCAAGATGTTACACCAAAGGCACACTTGGACGGATTCATCTTCAATTGATACTTTCACAGGCGCTCGAATACTCGTTTCAGACTCTGGAGGTGCCCCTGTCATTGTCGGGATTTGACAATCATGTCGTCCACATAGATTTCCACATCGCTATGCATCATGTCGTAGAATAGTTTCACTATCGCCTTTTGATACGTTGCACCCGCATTCCTCAACCCAAACGGCATTACTTGATAACAAAATACTCCCTAGAGTGTAATGAACGCAGTTTTCTCCTGATCTTCTAGCGCTACTCGGATTTGATTATACCCCAAAAATCCATCCATAAATGAGAACATTTCATAACCAGCAGTGTTGTCGACGAGAATGTCTATGTGTGGTAATGGAAAATCGTCTTTCGGGCTTGCTTTGTTGAGATCATGGTAGTCGATGCACATTCGAACCTTCCCATCTTTCTTCGGGACTGGGACTATGTTGGCCAACCATTCGGGATAATTGGCCACTCGGAGAAAGCCTGCGTTGAATTGTTTCATGACTTCCTCTTTGATTTTAAGACTTCATTCAGACCGAAGTCTTCGCAGCTTCTGTTTGATTGGCCTCATCGTGGGATTGATGGGTAATCTGTGTTCCACGATTGATGGATTTAGCCCTGGCATATCTTCATAGGACCGTGCGAACACGCCTTGATAGGCTTTGAGTATCTCGATTAATTCGATTTTCTGTTGTTTATCGAGATGTGCCCTAATCTTGAGTTCCCTAGGTATCTCAACAGTCCCCAGATTTATGGTTTACGTTTCCTCAATATTAGGGGTTTTTCTATTTTCATGTCTTTCCAACATTTCCCGTATTTCTTCAGGAATTTCATCTCTAGCACAGATGTCAACTTCGATCCCCATAAGCTCATAATCTAGCTCGATGTCGAAGTCATATAATTCTTGTGCTAAGATTGTTTGGTCATTTGGATCGAAAAGTCGAACTTTCGGGTTCCTGAAAAAAAATTGAGCGAAAACTTTTCTTTATTTTGCCATTCATTTCATAGAGAAATACAAAAATGCATGAAACATGGAAATTACTTTATTCAATCACACGCAAGATTCAGATAAGCGACTACGCAATAAAAACCAAGCACGCATACAACTTCAACTTTAAAAAGAGACAGAAATGGCATCAAGCAAAACTTTATTGATTGCTACTCGGCAAGTTACCAAAACTTGCGAGCCCTGGGCATTGACTGGGAAACCCAATTGGTCATCTTTTCCCCCAGATATGTAGGGCGGATTGAGCTGGATGATTGATCAGAAGTCATGTTGTCTGTAGGGGGGTTGATGACGGCGATTTGCAGTTCTTCAAATAGACGTGCGGGCCCGGTCATCGAATCTCCTTCTTCTGAGGGGATGCTGGATATGGGTGAGGCAAACTCTTCTTCTTGATCTGATACTGTATTCGAGAATCCCACTGATACAAAACGTTTGCGGATGTGGGAGATTGGTGTAATTCTTCCCCGGCCTTGATTGTTCCTTGGATTCCTTTTAAAGACCGCAGCTTGTTCTTGTTCCTCCCATGTCGGGCGATAGCCTAGTCCAAACGTGTGAAGCTGGGTAGGTAGTTTTCTTGGTTCTGTGTCCTCTTGAAGGTTTGCCCTCAAGACCTTGCCGATTTTAAAACCGTTTCTGTGAAGGCATTTGGCGATCATTTGTGTGTTCTCGGAGAATTTTGGTGGAACTTTATCATGGGTCGAATTCTTCTGTTCTACCCACATATCGAATTCATATCTTTTCACAATCTTGATGAGTTCGAGTAATTCCGATTCTGGGATTTCTTCGTATGTTTTGGATTCCTCCCGCTTTATTGGAACGTATACTTTTCGGGATCGAGTTTCTTGGTTTAGCTTGGCATAATTCAAAGGCACTTTGTACGGATTGTACTTCGGTACTGGAGGAGGTCTTGGCAGAGTGACCTTTGATCGCACAGGCAAAGAGACGGATAGTTTTGGAGGATTTGTTTCTCGAGATCATTTGCCTTAAATCCTCCATTTCCTTGGAAGTGAATCTTGATATCCTGCCATAGCAATGACGGGTTCTTCAGGCATGGATTTTTTCTTTATCAAAATCAAGGTCCCAGGTGGACCGATCTGTTGGCGTGGATTTGGAGCGCCTGTATCCTGACTTATCATGTTAATCCCCTGGTAATTTGGGAGGGGATTATTTGTAACATTCGGTGCGGTCTTGGCATCCTCGAGATTGATAGTCCCGGTATCAATTAAATCTTGGACTTGGTGCTTTAAGTTCCAATAGTCTTCAATGTCGTGGCACGACTGTCCTGAATGATATGCGCAATGACGATCGGCCCGATGATATCGAGGAGGAGGATTTGATATTGGCCTCTCGGGAATCTATCTGATGTGTCCCGAAGCAAACGGCTTTTGAAGTACTTCAGCCATTGGAATGGCTAGAGGAGTGAAGATCCGATTTCGCTGATTCTTGCGGGAGAATTGTTGCGGCCCCTTGGGCTGGGCATTTTGAGGTTGTGGAAAAGAGGATGTCGGATAGGAGTTATTATATGGAGCTTGAGGTGGGTAATACGATGGGGGTGCGTAAGAGTTTTGGAAATTTTGTTGGGGTCTTGATGGTGGAGGAAAAAGATTGTTTTGGTGAGGCATCGACATGATGACAGAGACCTCAGCTTCTTTAGCTTTCTTCAGGGGGAATCGCTTGGCCTGAGACGAGGATGGATTGGAATCGCTGCTGTGAGAATAATGATCAATAATTTTCCCCGTTTTGACCCCGTCTTCTATCATTTCCCCTTGCTGGATGATTTCATTGATTGATCGCCCGATCGACGTGCAGAACTTCTCGTAGTATATTCCTTTGCAGGTCTGTACAAACAAATGGACATACTCTGATTCCGCCAGGGGAGGGTACACTTAAGAGGCATAATTCTTCCATTTGAGCGCATACGGTCGGAAAGATTCCGCCGTATCCTGCTTCATTCTGATCAAGAAAAGACGGTCTATGATCATCTCCGTGTTGTGGCGATACTGTCGGACGAATTCCTGGGATAATTCCATCCAGGATTGAAAACGCTTGAGATCGAGCCGTGCAAACCACTGAGCGGTTGACCCTTTGAGGCTGTGTTGGAACAGCTGCATCATTAGTTTCTTTGGATCAGGGTATCCACATAATGCCCCAGCATACAGTTGCAGATGAGCCATGGGTTCGCTGGTTCCGTCATATTTCGTGAAGTCAGGTATTTTAAATTTTGGGGGCAACTGCATCCCCGGAAAGAAGCACAGATCTTCGTAACTTGTTGAGGTATACGGGCCAGATCCTCGCAGGGTTTTCAGGGCTTCTTCAAGTTGTTGAACTTTTTGGACCAGGTGGGGGTTGCTTGAGGACAGAACATCCCTCGGACGGCTCTCCAAATCTTACTGAGTTTGAGCCATGCTGGGTATTATGGGAGTAGCTGGTGATTGAGCCGAGATGACCGGTTGTGCTGTGACATGTTGTGAAGGTAAACTTCCCATTAGTAATGTTGGGATTGCCCCAGTTGGTGGAGAGCTGGTGTGATTCGATGTTGCTTGAAATAGCACTGCCCTAGTGTCGGGCATTGTCGGAGATGATGTTCCGGCCCCTGCAGGGTGGGTACTTGACTGAACTTGTCTCATCAGGGTGTTGAGCATGGCCTGGAGGTTGTCAACATCCCTACGGATAGCTAGGTATTCCTCCATTGGGACCGTCTCCGGTTCCTCATGGACATGGTTCAAATCATCCTCGGCCATTTCTCGAGAGATAGAGCGGGTGATCCTCCTTGCCGGAGATAGAAGATGGGCTTGCTGAGCCGTAATGTACCTTCAAAACAAAACTTCGTCTTAGTTTTGTATGAAAGGAAAACGATCTTTAGGGATTATGGCAACATATGAACTTTTCTGATCTCAATTCAAAATTTTCCACAGACATGAAGTCTGGGGTAATATTTTGGACTGTGGATCTTTGATGAAAACATTTTATAAGTCCATAATGTATGCCTGTCATTATCCCTAGAGACATCTAATTTCGACCTTGAATTTTTTTGAAAAAGTTTTTGGGTTGGATATTAACAAGATATAAACAGAGAAGGGCTCCCTTCATTATGACATGTCTCCTAATAATATAATCAGGGTTTTGGCTTTGACTCTTTTTTTTTTGGCTTTCTATATGCAAATGTGGCTATGCAAGCTGTAAGGTTTAAATGCTCCCAAATCTTCAGACATCTGGCCCCGTGAGAGAAACCATCTTCGAGTCGGTGATTTGGTTGGGGTGTCCTTTTCGGAAGTGCCCACCATAAAGGCAGTGCACAGTTTACTTCGGACCCCTGAGGGTAGATAGGGACACATCCATTTGGGCGGTCATGACCTCCGTTCCAAATCGGTAATGATGCAAAATGATGTATGAAAAACAATGCAAGTTTATTTTTTAAAAACTTTGAAGGGAGTCCTTCGCAAAATTTTTATTAAGCTACCCTGCAAAACGAATGGTGAGAAATGAATTGAAAAGACTTTCTTTTTTTTCAAGCGCATCGTGGTCTTTTAGCATTCCTGAAAAACTACACAAAATAAACATTAGTAATAGGCCGAGAATTGATTGAATTTTGATTAAAGGTTTGTTTTGAAAAACTAGAAGTCGAAATTCTGTTCGATCCCCAGCAGAATCGCCAGTTGTCGCTCCCGGAAAAATTTCTCCCTCTCGCTCTTTTCCCGATTCGCTCACGGGAACGCCGAGGGGTCGAGTTTGTACTCTTTTTCTTGGATTTGAATGCGACTGTTTTTGTTTTAAAAGTAAAATTGACAGTTGGGATTAAAATTGAGTTTAATTAATAATAGATCGAATCTTCGCTGCGAAACAATCTATCATTAACCAACTTTTTCAGAATCGCCACTTGACATAGAGTTATGGTGTATCAAGTCACCGTTTTTGGAAAAGCCGCTTTGATTTGCATAACCAGAGTTGGGTTCGGGAATTTACAGTTACGAGTAGGGAAGGTGTTAGGCACCCTACATCGCCCTTGTGGTACTTCATCTTTCAAAACAAACCTTTTAATAAAACTCAATTGTTTTCGGCCAAGAGAAATATAATGTGCAAAGTGTAAATTCAGGAATTATAAAAGATGACGCGGACGCGCAAGTGATTCTGTGCTTTTAATTTTGATGATAACGTTGATGATGATTTTTGATTTTTAATTTTGAAATGAAAACAATTTATTTTGATTTTTGATTTTGAATGAAAGCCTTGAATGAAAATGTTGATTTTTTTTATTTTGATTTTGGGTTTAAATTCCAAAAAGGATAATAAGTAATTCAGCGCGTTGAATTTACTA
>NMUG010004982.1:0-13456 GCA_002855965.1 Monotropa hypopitys | reverse complement strand
ACATATATTTCTATATTATGAGGATCCTACTCAATCAATGGCTACCAAGAAATCTTATTTTGTGCCTTGGATTCCTTATTTGTGATTGGTACATTCCAATTCACAAGGATCCCCAAGTTACACATATGTTCCTATATAAACGATTTGCTTTGGCTTGAAGGGGCACCACAACACAGATATACATTCAAAGATTCAGAAAAGCTTGAGAGAAGAATATTCAGAGCCACCCAAAAATAGAGAGCAAGAGGTTTGTGTTCTTATCAGCTTCATTTATTTTAAGCTTCTTTATTTTTGTCTCTATTTTTGTTATTCTTCAATCTTGATTCTTCGTAATACTAATTAATTGTGGATTTTGGAGTTCAAGTAATTGAGAATATTTTTAATTTGATCGATAAACCCTAAAGTTTATTTTTGTTCAAATTATTCATATTTTCGTGATCTAAACTCACTAAGTTAGAATTACGAATCATAGTTTCACGAGAGGTTAGTATTTGTGGTCTTCATTATTATTCTAGTCATCGTCTTTATTGTAATTATTCTTCATTTCATATCAATAAAACAAGTGTTTGTTTTTATTATTCAAATAATTGATTGATGACTAAATTATTTATTACTATCTTTATGATTAATATTTAATTTGTTTTTAAACTTAATCAATATTTTTAGAAGTATATTCACCCCCTCTATACTTTAAAATCGCTTCTGCAACGTAATTTCACCCGAAAATGAATAAAATTGTGCACGAATTTCCAAAAAATCATTTCTCAATGCCAATACGTCGGTAACTGCATTCTTGAGGAAACAACATATAAAATGGCGATATCAAATGGAAATTCAGAATTTCGTTGGATGGGAGTGCAATTTTATTCGGGACAGTGTAACCGAGCGAGCCGACGTTGGAAAAGAACAAACCAATTTTTTACGACTTTCTGACAGAAAACCCAACAATCCCTGAAGGAAATTCAGGACTGTGAGACGATCGTTGGTAGAGAAGTCACATATTAGAGTCCAGAGGCTCACAATAATGGCTCAGGAATTTGCCTTTTTCATAGAAATATATTCATTCCGAGAGAAAAAATTTCCCATGATCCTGATGATGAGGCGAGTGAAATGAGTGTACTTGGCGCTACATTGGATACCCGACTTACTCCACAGGATCTAATCGCGACAAAGGGACAACATTTGGAATACTTTTTGAAAAGTATTTCCATTTCCAAAATAAATCAAAATTGGAAAGCAAAAAATACAAAAATTTGACGTGTTCCACTCCAAAATGGAGCTTCCACTCGCAGCCTGCAAACAAAAATTGGTAACGTAATGTTGCATATATAGATGCGACATGACCCTATATATATAGAGGCCTCATAGGCCATTTGGAAGAGATCCAAGCATTCCAACACCCTGCCCAAACGTATTCTCAATTGTTCTCTCCGAATAGAAGCAAAAAACTCTCAAAAAGCCTCAAACCCTAGCCAAATTCAATCAAACTTTTCTCCAAACCATTCCAAAAATCGAACTAAACTCCACTATCAAAAATCCATGCCAAAACTTTCCCAAAAATAGTCCCTAATTTAAAGTCCAACCAAAAATCAATTCCTCCATTCAATTCCCTAAGTCGTTATTCTAACTGAAAACCCAAAAAATCATCCACTTAAGCAGAAACTCTGTCGAATTTCTCCAAACATTTTGGCAAAATTTTCTTCATTAATTTTCAGTATACTTTCATCTTAGGAAAGTCCCGGTAAAAATTCCGGATTATAGTTTAGTATAGTACGAGTTTTCGTCCGAATACTATACCTCATTATAATCATACGAATATAATCGGTGAATTTATCCTAATTTTTTATGGGTGACAAGATAATAAAAATTTTTTTATTAACTTTTATTTAGTTACAATGTAATTTATATTTACAAACGCAATAAATATCAACTTTTATTTTATTTTGGACGAATCAACCCAACATTGGCTATGTCAGCACAGCAGACTAGAGGGATCCTCGGAATAGGATTTGAGATCTAAAATACACCAAAGTCTACCGTTTGGTTGTCCGATAATTGTCCTTTCCCTTCCTTTTTCTTTCTTGTCTATCAAATTGGCTCCCGTGAGTCGCCGTATCACCACTTATCCAGTCCAGTTTCCACCTTGTAGTAGAACATTCCATTGGGTTAGAGCTACTCCCAAGGTATGAAAATGCTGAGGTCCAGGGTCCTTTGTTGTGGTTCGGAGACACTAAAGCCTTTCCCTTCCTCTTCCTCTCACATCCTGAGCGATTGGGGTGAGTTATTTCCTCCATCCTGCGTTCCTCCGGGTGCCTTTTGTGATGCATCCTCCTATCGGGGGAACGACTTCTCCTCTTGCCTCGTCCTTCCCCTGACCGTCCTGTCCCATAGGATTCTCTTGAACGTAGCTTGGCCTTGAGCTATAGCACATCCTCCTGAATTGCAAGGATGATGGCGTCATTCTTGTCGATCCAGCTTTCTAGTGTCCGGATGTAGGCTCTAGAGCCCTGGTCCTTCAGTCTCTGGTGTTGTGCCATTCACAACTCTATTTCCTTTCGCCAAATCTCCAGTCGGTGTTGTCCTATTTATCGTCTGGAGGACAACAAGCTCTTACGGGCTTTGATTTTCATGATTCGTAGGAACCGTGATTGTAGGCGGGGCCATTAATGCGGATTGCCCTTATCACCGATAAAAAAGAATGGTGGTTGTTGTCGTCCCTAGCGGAGTCGCCAATTATGGGTTCCTGGACCACGACCTGATCTGCTCACTAATCTTCTGATCCGAATAAGTGCTAATAGACCAACCCTGTAACCATAATACACTGTTAATGCTACCTGGCGCTGTCCACTAGAATGACACTCCAATGCCTAACTCAGGTAGATGTTTTTGAGGAGAAAATAGTAGAGTATGTGCTCTATAAGCCGAAAAAGTGTCTTACCCGATCTACATTGTTTCTCCTTTCTATAACACTCTCTTGGCGCCTAATTAGGCGCCATCATTGCCAAGTGTTCGGGTAATCTGCCGTGATTCCCGTGAGCATGCAACCTCCCTATCCTGGATAGGACAAGATTCTCCACAATCTTCGTTCATGCTCCAGCCATACATGCGTTGGCCCGAAAGCCCGTCATCCTGTCCACTGGACCGTAATTCGGGGACCGGTTATTGTCGTAACACAACATCCTGGTCCTGTTTATAGCCCCTTGGATTTGTCTCTGATATTATGGTCTGGTGCCAGGAGCCATCCGGGCTACCTAGGCATTGTATTACCTCATGGCCCAACAAACCTCCATTAGTCTGTTACATCCATGTTCCGTATTTCAGCCCTGCCTAAATAACCATTTGGATAGTGGCCAACAAGTCAGTCCATGCGACCTAACCTGCTCACACTAGGTCTGCCCCTAATGGGCTTACTCCTTTATCTGGCTTGTAGGCCTGTCATGGTTCGGTCACCACAGGGACATCTACCACCAACAATTTAGTGTTCAATGTTACCCTCTGGTAGGACCACTAATCCTAGGGGCCATATTGGTTCTACACTGAATCAAATTAATGCAATCTTGGCTTCTTGTAGATTTTCTTCCATTAAGCATATCTTCTTGAATGCATCATAATAAAGAATTTCGGTTGAACTGCCTTGATCAACCAAAATCCTCTCTATATCATACCTAGAAATTTCCAAAGTTATAATTAGAGCGTCGTCGTGCGACACCTGCACTTCGACGAGATCTTCTTTTAAAAAAGAAATCTTTTCTGCTCTCACTTCCTTTGCACGCTTTTGTCCGAGCTGGAGAATATGATGCGAATGGACTTCCCTTCTCTGTGCTCGAGCGTCATTCTCTAGAGTTGGTTCTACCATGCCATGGATAACATGGATAATACCAATAAGAGCTAGGATGTGAGACCTACATATTATTTATGCATTTATTATAATATATAAAATTAATTATATGGAGAGTCAAAAAATAATTATTAAGATAATAATTTATAGATTTTAATAATTAAGTGGGGTTTAATTATATATATATATCAATAAATTAATATTGCGTGTGAGATATGTGATATTGTCTTATCTTGCAACCCAATTACGTGTTTGTAAAAAAACAATACTATACATGTGGTGTTTTATAAAGATTACAAGTGTTAATTCAAGTGAGAATTTTGTAAGTGTTACTACATATGTTAACTTCTCATGCATGGTGTCTTGTTTATTTTCCTGCGGCAAACAAATTACATGTTTTAAATAGAGAATTATTTGGAGAGAATGAAGAGAGGACCAAGCAGGTTATGGAGAGATAAAGATAAACTAGTTGAAGAGAGTTCAACAGAAGAGGTTAATGGAAGGTAGAAGAAGATAAATAGAGCATCGAACCCAGTTTTTTTAAAACAGTCCGATTCAAGGCCAAATTCCAACCGTTTCAAGGTAAATTCGATCCTAAAATTTCATATTTAAGTTGTATAATTGTTTAGAATCAATTGTATGTCTTTATAATGAAGGAAACACATTAAACATCAAGAGAAAACCATGTTTGGATAAACCCAGAAATCTATCCAAAATTTTCAGTCAGTTTGGAATTCAAAAATTTCCATGAAATTATATAATTTTCTAAAACAAACTATGAGGCTGTGTTTGTTAGTGTCTTAGGTAGCTACACGCAAAAAATCACGATTTTAGGATAAATAGTTTGGGAGAAATTCGAGTTTAAACACAAGGTGGTTCTGTGAATTGCTATTCAGAATATTTCGTGAAAAACATAAAAAAATATTGTTAAATCAATTAATTTTGTAAACCAAATTATAGGGTTGTGTTGGTAATTGTCTTAGGAGTTTGCATATAAAAACTTACGTGATTTGGATTAATAATTTGGTCGGAATTTGCATTCGAACACCCTATCCACTGTCGAAAATAGAGTATGTTCACTGTTCGGTGACTGTTTTTCAGGCTGGATTTCGGGCCGTTTTCGAGGGCATTTTTGGGGGTGTTCTCGGGTTGAGTTCGAGGTTGATATTGTGGAGGTGTTGGTGGCAGTTTTTATAAAGTTTCGGGGTGGTGTTGCGGCGGTTTGGCGTTTGCCGGAGGAGTTGCCGGAAGTTCGCCGAGAAATTTTCTAGGGAGACCATTAGAAAATTAAATATTATAATAAATAATAATAAAGGAAATTAAAATAATTAAGAGTTAAATAATTTTTAAAGAAATGGTTATAAGAGTTTTTAAGGGAATTTTAAAAAGGGATAAATATTTATGCATGTTTATAATTTATTTTCGAAGTCATGATATTTATTTGGTTTTGTTTGATTATTATTAGGCTCGGAGAAACCGTCGACATCCGTGGCTCATAGAGAAAGCAAACAAGTTATTCAATAGTCTGTCGTGTATCCGGTGAATACTTAAATAGTTGTGTATAATTTAGATGGGTTCTACTACTTTTAATAGTACGAAAATGAGTTTTGAAATATTTTGGGGAAAATGAGCTAAATCTACGGATCACACAATTTTGGGAAGAAAAGAAATGTTTTAAAAGAAGATATTTGGAAAGAAAAGAATTTTAAAGAAACGTTTTAGAATATAAAAGAGTGATTTGATAAAATGATGAAAAATTTATTTTTGATAGAAAAAGAATAATGAAAGAGATTTGAAATATAAGAAAGGGTTTTTATCCATTGAAATGATGTCTTGGATCGTGTCTAAATAGTCTTGCCATAGTACACGGGGTACTATTGGGTTTATGCACCAGGGTGTATTGCGCTGGGGTGCACTATATATATATATATAACTCGCACATGAGTGCTATTGACTAGTCCTTATTGCTGGGGCAGGGAAACAAGCGGTCCTTGGTTTATTACGATGTAACTATTCGGATATTCACAAGTGATCAGATCTGAGTCTTAATGGTGATCACCAGTTAATGATCCTTGACTATTAAGGTGTCTATGATTAGATATGAGTTGAAATGGGTTGATCGTATTAGATCTTTGAGATAAGATATGAAAATTATTATGATTTTAAGAAATGTGACTTGGAAATAGGAAATAGGATTTTGGTGTGTGTTTAAAGAAAGAACTGGCTTTTGGAAAAAGAGGGAAATTGGAAAGGAAATGTTTAATATTTTAAAGAGAATTCTTTATTTAAAAAGAGATTTTGTAACGAGAAAGCGCATGTGATGTAAATAGTGATTCCTAGATATTTTACTTATCTTTATTATGCATTTCTATATGTATTCACCAACCGTCATCGTTGATGCACGTTTGTGCTTTTCTTTTTAGGTATTGGAGTTAGAGTCCTCCAGTCCAGACCAGCTGCTGAGGAGTTGTAGAGCTATCAGGGTGATGGAGTCTGTAAGTCTTTTATTTATCTTTTGATATATTTGAGAAGATGCTTATCTCTCACTTTGAGTCTACTTTCTTTTATTTCGAGTCGTAGTAGTTGCTCAGGGTTGTGTTTGGGTTGAGTTGTAGTAGCAGTTGTGGAGTTGTGTTGTATCGGCCATGTGCCCAGTGTTTTTATTTATTTTGAGTCGTTGTATCATCTGAGATTTATAATCAGATCAGTGGAGTTTTATTTTCAGTTGTCGTGTAGTGGTTTGTGTTTAGTTGATGCTGTAGCCACGTGTCATCTTTGGATAGCTGACTTTACAATTATCAGGGATACGGCGTGACATAGGAATCTTTGCTCTGGGTATCTTCTCTTTGCCGCTCCTCCTAAAAAGCTTCTTATGCTCCTGCAGTATATTTCTTAAAATGTCCTGCATCTACTAGATCCTCCAAAAACTTCTTATAAACATTGAAATCTTCAGTTATGTGGCCAAACTCCTGATGAAAGCTACAACTACATCCTATTGCTTCCAGTTTTGCCTCGTTTCCTCCTTACTTTTTGGGCCATCTCCAAAACGGCTCATCTTTCATTGGCCAAATTATACGAAAGATTGGAGGATTTAAGGTAGTCTGGACTGCCTTGTAAGCTTGCGATCCTATCCTAGATTTTTTTTGTGCTGTGTACAACACGTCTCCTTGTTCTTCCTTCTTTTCTACAACTAGTTCTTTCTTTCTTTTCTGTTTGGGATTCTTCTGACTGATAGTGTTGGTCTTATGAGCTTTTTGAGCAGATCACTCAGTCTCCGAGCAATCTCGTCCTTCACCTTTACATGATGCTCTACCTTGTCCATCAATTCAACCATTGTCTCCACCAGATTCATGGTGAGAGACTCCCACAGTTTTCCCCAAATAGACAACCCCAACTTGAAGGTTGCAATAGCATACTTCTCACTGCAATCTTAAATTTTATTATACATTCCCATGTATCTTATAACATACTCTCTCATGAATTTGTCTAACTTTTTCCTCAAAGACATCAAGGAATCAAATTCCTTTGGTAGCTTGCGATAAGTAAGGCATCTTGCCACAAACTACTCAGCAAGATCTTCCTAACCTATTACTGAATGTGAGACAAGAGTATGATACCAGTTTATAACAATTTCACCCAAACTAGATGCAAACATTTTTCAATACAGGTCTTCATCTCCAGAGTGCATGATCATGGACTGGATATATGCCTTTAAATGTGTCATGGGATCTCTGATCCCATTGTACATTTGGAATTTTTGCTGGACAAAATTCCTAGGCAAAGGATACCTATCAATTTCAACACACAAAGGTGTTAATGACATCTGACGTAGTACCCTCCTGGCACTTTCTTGCATTGTCCTCCTTCCTCTAAGGCAGTGATTCAACCAATCCTTTATTTCATTCATATTTGGGGGCAATGGATCCTATCCCTGTACGACATCCCTAGGATGTCTATCTTTATCGTGGTGCCTCCTTTCTCTGTTTCCGCACTCCATCTGAATGATCCATTACTTTCTCAATCTCTCTTACTCTTTCTCTTTCATTTAATCGACTATGAATAGGATTTCTAACCCTTCGTTCATAATTCGATTTTCTGATCTCTCTGGTCTATCCCTCTACTGGATAGATGCTCGGCTTCTATCATGAGTTCGGCTTACATGATTAACATGAACAAGTCTGGGTAAATTTTGGTTCCCAGACCTATCTTTTTGACCGTGATAACTTCTGGTTCCCCTGGACCTACTATGAGAATGATGGGGAAGATCTTCCTGCCTTCTTCTGGATCTACTCTCCTGCCTCTAGTCAAGATTTTGAACTCTGTCTTTTTTCAACTCATGGATTTCTCTTTGCAATCTTTCAATTATCTCATCACATCCCTCCACAATCTTTCTAAATTGACATCCCTCCTAGTTTGAGAATGCGATTTGGTAGGACTCCTTGTTTCTAAAGAAGAATATTCATTTGAATAGGAATATTCCCTTAAACTTCGACTATTCGACGGAGAACTAGTCTCCTAAAGAATCCTTCTTCCTTTCCTCACACCACTAGGAGTGGCAATGGCCAATCCTTTTCCTTTGATCTCCGATACAATCTTTCCTTTTCTTGGCGTCACCAATTCTCGTCTTGACATTTTGATTGAAAAGGAAATGGAAATCTTTAAGAAATTACGGAAGGTTTTCCACAGACGTCGTCAATTATGAGTGAGATTTTATTGAACACTCTTGAATTGTCAAAAATATCAAGTCAGCGATTGGAGTTTTCAAGTTCTTCTTGATTTCTTTGAGTCTTGGTTATGTTGTAATCACAGAAAAAACTATAGAGACACATTGTCTTTCGACCTAGAGGGCTCTCCAATGATCAAGTTAATATCTATTTCAGATAAAACTTTGAAAAAAAGAACTAAATTGAGAGAGAATCTAATATCAAGAATTTACATACATTTCAACGTGTATTTTTATGCCTTTTATATGCTCAGTCTATTTTATAATTCTTAGACCTCACCTTTCACGCCTGGAATTTTGATGGGTGTGATTCTGACTAGCCTTTTTACTTTTCTTGTCTTTAATGCCTTCTTTACAAATTGTAACGGTTGGTGCGCTTTTATTGCTTCCACTAACATAATCATTTAACTTTACTCTGTCTTTATTGTCTATATTAACTTCATCCTTTGTCGTTTTCTTCATCATTTGTCTTGTCTTCTTACGTAACATTCTTTCTAGAGACTACTTTAATGAATAAAATTTCTCATTCCAATCATTAAATAAGATCTAGACTTCTCGTCATGACCAAATCTTTCATATTTTCTTTCTTGATTTAAATACCATATTCATGTACAAAACATCTTAGTGATCATTTTCGACCAATTTTCCGCGATCAATACATCGTTATCAAGCTTAAATTGAACTCGGGGTATGTATCGTAGTAGTACCGTTGTCGAAAAACAGTGTCGATCCCGTTCTTTTATGCTGGGAAACATTCTGAGCTCAAGAAGTCAATTTTCAGTACGAGAAATATTAATTCAGTGCGAGAATTAATATTTCTGTATAGGAAATTACTTCTTAAGATTTCTAATAACTTCAAATTTACTTTCTGACCCTTATAATTATTTTTACCCACCACACATTTCACGAAATTTCTTCTCAAACAATATGATTAATTGAATACCTTGTCGACACTATCAAACCCAAAATTCACTTTCAGTGCCTCCTTAAGTGGGAAGGAATAGTTTTAGCATCGTTTGGGTGAACATTAAATTTGGAGCAGTGATCATTCCATACAGAAGGACCACCAACTTTATTTAACAATTTGCCTTACTGGAATTTTTTGTTTTCTTTGTAATTGTGCTGCATTTTCACAGTTGGTGATAGAGGTGTCGAATGGGCCGGGCCAGCACGAGCATAGCCCAGGCACGACACGTTTAACATTGGCACATCACGACACAACACGGTATGGGCCGGCACGGTACGAGCACTAAGATAGACCGGGCTGGGCCATCCTACTTGGAGCCCATGGCACGGCACAACACGGGCACGATTAGGCACGGGGCACAGCACGAGCACAATTAGGCACGGGCACTACACGGGCACGTGCATAGGCACGACACAGGCACGATAAGGCACAACGCATAGTACAACACAAATACAGTTTTTGAATTGCCTCATGTGCCTAAAGGATTGTGAAGATGCACGTCTTGGACTACAATACTCAAAATGGATGATATTGCAAAATATTTTTCAAACTAAGATATTATAGATAGTGACTTGAATGAGCTGTGAGTCAAAACATCATATGAAGGTGATAATGTTTGTACACTTTGTGTTTGTGTTATACCTCTATTTGAGTGTTGTAACAATCCTTGTATCTTTGGAGTTGATTTTTTTAGGGGATGTATTAAAACTATGCATTTTTATTGTATGACAAATTTGAATAAAATTTTGTATTTTTGAATAAAATTTGTTAGTTTTAGTTATAAAATTTAGTTATATTATTGTATGGGCCAAGTACGGCACGACACGGCACGGATTGTGGTGGGTCGTGGGCCGTGCTAGGCCAATGATATTTTGAAAAAAGCACGACACGACACGATTATTAAATGGGCCGGCACGAGCACAACCAAAGCACGATAGGCACGGTGATAAATGGGCTAGACTGGCACGACACGGCCCATTCAACACCTCTAGTTGGTGAGCTGTGAAGACAGATAGCGTTGAAACTGAAGCCCGTATGTCACGCCCCGGATTTTCAAACCATTTTTTTTAAATCATTTAAAATAGTGAGCAACAATGGATCATCACTTTATTAACAAACATCTAAGTACCAACTCAATTACTCACAATATGAAAATCCAGACATGAATTTAAAATAAAGGATATAAATCAAACCATAGAGTTAGGGAGAGAGGAAGAAGTACTAGTCCAAAACATTACGATTTTCTTCTACTCTATTACAAGCTCCATGAGCCTCAATAAAACAAAAGTGAAGAAAGGGGACTTCTTTCAAATCCTTTTTCCAATGCCTCAAGCATCCAAGCCTTCAAGAGAGGGATCAAAACCTGTGGAGAAAAATAAGGGTGTATCACGCCAAAGTAGGAAATATCTACTACCTAGCATGCTCAAGACCGGCGAGTACGAGTGTGTAAATGTAGGGCATGCAACACATACATATGTACAAGACATAACAAAGGCAATGATCCATTTCTATCATGTAACTCTAACAGTGTCACACCCCGGATTTTCAAGCCATATTTTTTTTAAATATACTTTGTTTACAAATGGGAACACAAGCATGGATCATTATCATTTAAAAAAAGTCTAAATACCAAACACATCCCATTCCAAGCTTACCAAAATCCGAGTGTGAGTGCGGAAAATCTAAATTATAAGTTCAAACCATAGAAGGGGTAGAAGAGAAAGAAAAACCATGTTCAAGTTATTACATGACATGAGTAGTGACAACCCACAATCCAGGTGTTTTCAAATGAAAGAGAGTACATCGTTCTCAAAAAGCTACCAAATAGCCAAGGTGATCAAAGGGCTTCAAGATCCTCCAAAATCTATTTCTTTCCTGCAGAACCTTTTTTAAAAAAGGGCGTGTTACGTCAAAGTAGAAAATATCTATAGCAAACTATGTAAATAATTGGCATGACTAGAGTGTGATATGAACAAGGATAACAAACATGAATGAACTGGATGATGCATGACATTTGATCCCGTTACTTACATGATTCTAATATAACCGAAGCAAACAAGAGTAAAGAGGAAAAGGGGTAGCATCTACAAGTACCCTACTACATGACTCTTTAATGTTTCTCATTTTGACAAGTATTAAGTAGGAGTGTGAGTTCCTCCTCTTTCTTTGCAATAGTAAATGATTTCTAGAATTCCATCTCAAGTCTATTCCGTTCAAGTTCATTGTGTGGATAAGTATTGGAGTCCCGTCATAAGTCCACTCCATTCGTTATTAAATCGTATCACAAGTGTCCCTTGGAACCCCATCATAAATACGTTCCAAGTGTGTCAAGTAATCTCGATAGAGGAAATAGAGTAGTAGTTGGCCGACTAACTAACCCAATTCCTACCTAGCTTTCCCCAAGTACGTTGGGAGGGCTCAAGTTACCCCCATTGTGCACAATGTCGTGGATGGAGCGACCATCCCGGGAATTCCATCATAAGTCCATTCCCGAATTCATATCAATAACTCTATTGGAAAAATCCCTAGCCAAGGCTAGTAAGTCGCATCGTCGCATCGTTCGTCATGTCTATGTGAATTCGTTTCGTTGGTTTATAATCCTAGCCAAAACTAGTAGGTGTGTCACAATTTATGATGTTCATTTTCATCCCTAGCCTTAGCTAGTCAATTCACAATAGATCATGTTCTTTCAATTTTGTATCATACATAGCTATAGGTTCAATGCCACCCGTTTGTGTTCTCATGTATCAAATTTCATAAATTGAGGTTCAATTTAATGATTCCATGACCTTGGAGTCAAAAACCCCAATTTTCCCAAATTGTGAAATTATAAAATTAGGGCTTTTTGCATACTAACCCATAACATCAAATTGAACCTACACATGACAAGACAAGACCCTAGGGAGTTCAACCCACCCTTCAATTTCAAAATTTGACCACAAACCCTAGGTCTAGAAAATCCATGAACCACTACTATGAAAATTACAACAATACATTCAAGATTTGGGGAAAAGAGAGAAGAGCACAACCAAGTACATAGTGAGCCATAGAGAAGTCCTACCTTGGAATAGTGTGAGTAAACCCTAAAATCCGAAAGTGAGGGGATGAGAAAACCGTGGTATGTCACGTGTAGATCGGGAGCCGTAGATCGACGTTACTTCTTGGAATTTCTTGATTCAAGCCTCCTAAGGCCTTCAAACCCAAGCTCTTGACTTGGACAATAATGGAGGTAGGGAGAGAATGAGAGAATGAGAGAATAGGGTTATAGAGAGGTAGGGGATGAGTGCAAATGGGTAAAATCGGGCTCAGCACAATATATATAGCCCCCAAGAGAGAAAGACACAATTGCCCTTAATGAGGTCTGCCAGACAGCCTCTGCACCGGTGCACAGTGAAGTTGCACCGGTGCAAACCTTGGTTGCACCGATGAAACTGCTTTAAAAATTGGGCATAAGGTTTACACCACACCTTGCACCGGTGCAACTGTTCTACCAAAACGAGCAGTAGCTTCAGAGCCTCCCTGTACCGGTGCACCTCTCACCTGCACCGGTGCAACTGCTCCAGAACTGAACAGAAGCACCAAAAATCCTCCTGCACCGGTGCACACCTATCCTGCACCAGTGCAACTGCACCAAAACTAAAAAATAACCAAAAACAAGGGTTCCAAACCACCCTGAAACATCCCGAACTCATATAGGACAACACGCAAGGGTACAAAGGCCTCCCGGGACCATATTCTCAAGATGGAAATAAGTTCGATAAGGAATTTCATATTTGAAAATCAATCTAAAGTACGATTTTAAATCCGGAAATTAATATAGAAATTTGAGTCGTTACAAACAGAACCACATATGCCAACTATGATATCAAAAGCTACTAGAACAATGCCCACATAACATGCATACGAGTTACCGTTCTCTTTCCTTGAT
>NMUG010004981.1:0-13455 GCA_002855965.1 Monotropa hypopitys | reverse complement strand
CGACTATTTCAAATAAAATTAAATTAACACAACAAAAACATTTTCAAACGCGGTCGAAATGCTGTCTGACTGTAGAAAACCATTTTTCGCCGAAGTTCTGTCCGGCTCAAAAGTAAACATTTCTTATCAAAACCGGGACAAAAACCGCTCGTAATTCTTTCTAAATTTAAACCGAGCCGAAATCCGCCCGTCAACAACTATATCCGGGAGTCTTTCTATTCAACTCATTTCATACATAAATCAGTAATAATTCTACATTTCTTTTAGCCGAGAAAACAATTGATTTCGATTCGAAAAAAGATTTACTTTTGAAAAAGAAGTACCGAAAGGGTGAATGGGGTGCCTAACACCTTCCCCATTCGTAATTAAATCCCCGAACTCGAATTTCTAGTTTTGCAGACATCTTTCCAAAATAAAAAGACATTTTCTTAAAACAAAATGACATATTTTTACGACTAAAATTCCGGTGACTTGGTACACCACAGCTCAATACCAAGTGACGACTCCGAAAATTCGAAATCGGCATACTCAGGCCACCCTCTGTTTTCAAACAAACCCCCATATTTTTAAATCAAACCCATCAGCGCATCTTCTTCTGCCCCGGAAAACGACTCCTAACCAGACGGGGGACGAGGGAAGGACGGAAGAATTTTTCGGCGCGACAGCCCGGACCATGGAGGCATACATAGATAATATGGTTGTGAAGAGCAAGGAGGCCCGGGACCATCTACAAGATCTGTAGCAAATCTTTGACGTATTGAGTAAATACCGACTCAAACTCAACGCGGAAAATGGGCCTTTGGAGTAGGCTCTGGAAGATTCCTGGGGCATCTGGTGACCATAAGAGGCATTGAAGCGGATCCCAATCAAATTGCAGCGATCCGGAATATTAAGGCCCCCGGACTATAAAAGAAGTACAAAAATTAACTGGGATGACAGCAGCCTTAAACCGGTTCATTAGCCGGTCGTTTGACAAATACCGGCCTTTCTTTGATCTAATCACGAAGTCAAGCAGGAGGAGCTTCCAATAGACTGAAAAGTCCGGACAAGCTCTGGCCGAGCTGAAGCAGTACCTGACCGAAGCACCGCTGCTAACTGCCCCGAAGGAACACGAAGAGCTATTCCTCTATTTAGTCGTTCCACAACACTCGGTTAGTTCGGTATTGGTATGGCAGGAAGGGCAGAACCATCTCCCGGTATACTACTCAAGCAAAAATCTGCTTGACGCTGAGACCCGGTATCTACCCTTGGAAAAATTGGCTCTGGCACTTGTCTCGGCTTCTCGGAAATTAAACCCTTACTTCCAAGCCCACACAATCACCGTCCTAACGGAACATCCTCTAAAAGCCGTGCTTCGAAAAGCAAACTTATCAAACAGAATTTCAAAATGGGCAGTGGAATTGGCTAACTTTTCCATCCGGTATCAACCCCGGACCGCCATCAAAGCACAGATACTTGCAGATTTTATGGCAGAATTTTCGCCAAGACCAGATGAGCAGGATCGTCATCATCCCGGGACATTTATTCTAATCCCGAAGCAGTATCAGTCCCGGAGGATTACCCCGGATGGAAACTATACGTCGACGGAGCATCAAATAGAGGGTCCAGAGCTGGGATTGTAATCTGTTCACCGGACGGAATAGTTAACGGACATGCAATCCGCCTGGAGTTCTCAGCCTCCAATAATGAAGCGGAGTATGAAGCCTTGTTGGCCGGCTTGTGGATGGCACTAGTTTTGGGTATAACGGACCTCACTACTTATAGTGATTCCCAACTTGTGGTCAATCAGATGACTGGGGAGTATGAGACCTGGGATGATAGAATGGGCCGATACGTCCAGTAGGCCAGGGAACTGGCAGGGAATTTCTCCAAATTCACCCTCCTACAAATAGGAAGGGAGCACAACTCACACGCTGACGTATTGGCCGGATTAGCTTCAGTCCATGACTCGGAGAACCCCCAGACCATCACCGTAGGAATCTTGCAGCGGCCTAGCATTGATCCGGGGGAACAAAGGTAGGTCCTTAACATTAATTTGGGGCCAAGTTGGATAGATCCAATCGTGGCCTTCTTGAAGGATGATGTCCTCCCAGCGGATAAAAGGCTTGCTCATTAGATTGAACACAAGTTAGCACGCTATTGGCTATCACCGGATCAAAAGCTGTACAAACGGTCCTTTATTGGACCATACCTGTTCTGCGTAAACCCGAATATGGTCTCAACCATCTTAAATGAAATTCACGTCGGCAACTACGGTTGCCACTCCAGAGGAAGATCCTTAGCGCACCGAGCCATTTCACAAGGGTACTACTGGTCGACCATGCATTCGGATGCTAGGGATTTAGTCCGAAAATGCGATAGTTGTCAGAGGTTTTCCCCAGTCATCCACCAGCCAATAGTTGACTTCAAACCTCTTACTAGCCCGTGGCCTTTCGCCCAATGGGGCCTGGATATTGTGGGAAAACTACCCACCACCCCCGGAGAATTCAAGTTCCTCATTATAGCTACGGATTACTTCACAAAGTGGGTAGAAGCGGAGCCACTCTTGACCATCGATGAGACGGATGTTAAGCGCTTCGTATGAAAAAATATCGTGACTAGATTCGGTGTACCATACGCCTTTGTGACGGATAACGGAGCACAATTCGTGGGGAACTTATTCACCGGCTTTTGCACAGAATATGGAATAAGGTTTTTTAACTCTACACCCTGCTACCCCCAGAGCAACGGGCAGGCCGAAGCCTCTAACAAGACTGTTCAGTCCGGCATTAAAATGAGGTTAGTGGCAGCAAAGGGTAAGTGGGATGAGCAATTGTACCATGTTCTGTGGGCTTACCGGACCACCCCGAGAAGACCTACCGGACAAACTCCTTTCTCACTCGCATTTGGAATGGAAGCTATCATCCCTTTGGAAGTTGGCCTACCAACTATTCGGACCGAATGCTTCAGCCCAGAGCAAAATGACCAGGCCATAGCAAAAGACCTGGACTTGGCAGAAGAAAGAAGAGATAGAGCCCGGGTCAAACTCGCATCCTACCAGTAGGGGCTGGCACAGACTTATAACCGAACAGTCTGGATACGGACATTCAAGCCGGATGACCTGGTCCTACGGAGAGCTGTGGGGGCAAACAAACAACAGAAGCTCTGACTAAATTGGGAGGGTCCATACCATGTTACAGATATAATAAGCCCGGGTTCATACCGACTCGAGGATCTCTCCGGACGAAAAATCCCGAGACCTTGGAATGCAAAGAACTTGAGAATATATTATTATTGATAGGGCCTTTTTGCCCCGTCCGTTTGGCAGGACATTTTCCTGTTTATTTTTATGTACCAAGGCAATTGCCATAATGAGATTATCCAAAAGGAGTGATCACTCCTAAAATAATGATGCTTTATATTCTTAAGTATTTTTGGTATAAAAATGATAGCAAGGGCTTTGCCCTGACCAATGTTTGGCAGACCTAACACAATGTGGTCTGGAAGGATAGAAGGGCTTTGCCCCAGCCAATGTTTGGCATACCTAACACAATGTGGTCCGGAAGGAGAGAAGGGCTTTGCCCCGGCCAAAATTTTGGCAGGATCTTTTACAGTCCGGAAGGACAGCGATGTAATACATACATATAAAGCCTGGAAAGATTTGGTAAGATTTGAAACGTTCGAAGTAAAATACTTCACACATATTCAAATGGGGGCAATATATACACATAGAGCAGCATGTAAAAACGCAAAGCCTGGAAACCCCAACATTACAAAAGCTACGGAATTACCCAGTTTTTACACGGCAGGGAACAAAAGCAACGAATTACAAAAAGTTTTAAAATTACATTTAGCATCTACGGCGCACTGCACCGGCTATATTACTATTCTTCGGCAAGAGGATCAATCGTCACGGTAGTATAAGTTGAAGGGGGGAAAGGCGTGCGGAGCTGGGAGTCACCCTAGACACCCACAACATCTAGTCCCTGCAGGTACCCCTTCTGGAGGGCCATGTCGACCTGCTTCTGGTACTCATCCCCCGCCTGCGCGAAGCCAGCATCGTATCCCGTAGCATTTGCATCCTCCAGCTCCCCTTATGCCTCTTCGCATCATCATCCCAGGCTTTCTTCTCTACCTCTAGAGCCTCCATGGCCTCCGAATGTGCCTTCTTCTCGGCTTCCAATGCCTTCACCGCCTCACTCCTAGCCCGTTTGGAATCTCTCAGTTTATCCTGGCGCACGGCCTTCTCTGCCAATCCGGATTTTACTGTTAAAGATAGAGTTCTGTCTCAGCTATTTACTCTTAATGTTTCGGAAGATCAAGTCTTATGTTCCAGAAGATCAAGCTTAGTGCTACTAGTCTGTCAATTATGCATTGTGGTGTTCTGGAAGTTTAGATCTCGTGTTCCAGAAGATGATATTCCATGTTGCATACTCTCAGTCTTAGCATTCTATTGTTTCGGAAGTTGAAGTCCCATATTCCAGAAGATGGCGACTCATGTTGCATACTTCCAATCCTGGCTATCCATTATTCCGGAAGATAGAGTTTCTTCTTCCAGTAGATGGTTATTATTTAGTCTGGTCCTCCTATTCTTATGAGTGATCTTCTGGTAGATCACTCATGTTGTTCTAGAAGATCAGTTTGTAATTGGGCATGTCCAGTCCACTGAGTTTGTTCAGTCCATCAAGTATGTCGGTGGAGATCATTATATAAGTTGATGCTCGTTGTGTGTCTTATAACAACTTTTCAAATAATTCAAACTAGAATTTTCTTTTCTCTCTCTACATTTGTTTGTATGGTATCAGATCCAATGACTCATCGTCCATTCTGATCCTCGAAGAAAAATCAAGAACTCGTTCAAGATGACTGCAGAAGCAATCTCATCCACATTAAAGTTTCTCATCAGCAACTTTCGGAACTTCATCACGGTAAAACTTGATTCCAGCAACTACTTGGCTTGTAAAATACAGGTTGAATCTGCTCTGTTTGCTAATAATCTGTCAGAATACATTGATCGGACATTCTCAAAACCAAAGATTGAAATTAAAGATCTGTTTGGACACAAAACAGCCAATCCAGATTACCAGAAATGGGAAATCACAGACAGACTTCTTCTGTCATGTTTAATAGCTACTTTAAGCCTGTCTATTCTCACTCATGTAATGGGATCCCATCATGTTCTTGATTTGTGGATTAAACTAGAAGATAGATTTAGTGGAATGTTAAGAATTCATGTCATGGAATTAAAAAGGAGATTATACAATGTTCGGAAAATCTCCAAGATGGAAGAATACCTTGACAGCATCAAGGAAATCATACAGAAACTTGAACTGTGTGGTTCAAGATTTGAAGAGGAAGACATCATCTTTCACACCCTCAATGGCCTTCCAGATGACAATTTCAAAACATTTAAACAGGCTATAAGAACAAGATCAGATATGAACAGTCTTGCCTTTAATGCTTTGTGTACTATGTTAATGGCTGAAGATCTTTGCCAAGATCACACAGAAAACTCAACTCTCCTTATGGCACAAACTCCTCAAATTCAGAATTCTGGTGGGAACAACTACAGAAATCAGAATCAAGGATCACTCAATATCAATGTTCAAGAATATCAAGGCCTAAATAAATTCAACCAAAATAGGAATAACAATTCTCACAATGATTTCAGAGGCAACATAAGGTCCAGAGGAAGCTGTTACAAAGGAAACACTAGAAACACAAATCCTTGTCAAATGTGTGGTAAAACAAATCACTTAGCTGATAGATGCTACTTCAGACAAGATCTGAACTACAGACCTCAAATCTTGAGAAATGGAGGCAACTACAACAACACCAGTAACCTCAGACCTCACCACCAACATCAAGTGAACATTGCATCTCAGCCTAATTCCTACAATGCTGCAGTACAGAATCAAACATATGTTCAATCACAGAATTAGCACAACTTTGATTCAGGTTTTAACAATCAGAACTCTCCTTGGTATCTAGACTCAGGTGCAACAACTCATGTCACAAACAATGCTGGTAACATCTCTCAACCTAATCAATACAATCCTGGCAATGTTATGGTGGGAAATGGTCAATTTGTTCCTGTAAACACAACAGGTAACAACAATCTATCTCTATCTCACTCTAAACTTCATCTCAAGAATATTCGTCATGCAACAACTATTTCACACAATTTGCTATCTGTTTTCAGAATAGCCCTAGATAATCATTGTAGAATAATGTTTGATGCTAATGGTTATATGATATAGGATCTGAATTCCAACAAGATTATACACAAGGGAGCATGTCATCAGGGCCTGTATCCCCTTCAACCTTCTTTTAAAGAGATGTCTTCTATCACAGCCTTAATTAACACAACCTCAGAGGCTGAACTATGGCATACAAGACTAGGGCACCCCAACAAAGACATGTTTAGACATCTAGTGAATACAAAAAATTACAATATCACACTGTCTTTGATTGTTCTAACTGTCATGCTTTTAATATGGGTAAAAGTCACAAGCTACCCTTTACTAGATCTACTTCAAATACTAGAAAAACATTTGATCTGGTTCATGCTGATGTTTGGGGTCCTGCTCCAATTAACTCTTTTTCTGGTTATAAATATTATCTGCTCTTGATAGATGATTACTCCAGATACAGTTGGCTATTTCCCTTACACCTGAAAAGTAATATTTACAACAAGATAGAATCATTCAAAAACTTCATAACCAATCACTTCAAAACATCTATCAAAACTTTTAGATCAAACTGTGGAGGTGAATTTTTGAACAAACTCGTGATCAAATTATTTTCTAATTTTGGGATCCTTCATGAAACCTCATGTCCCTATACCCCTCAACAAAATGGTGTTGTTGAGAGAAAGCACTGCCACATAGTTTAAACTACTATAACCTTACTTCAACAGGCTCATATGCCCATACAATTCTGGCTTAAAGCTATGACCCTATCTATGTACTTGATCAACAGACTACCTCAATCATCTATCAATTTTGATATCCCTTATGAAAGATTATACAAAGAAACTCCCAATTTCCAAATGCTAAGACCTTTTGGGTGCTGTTGTTATCCTTATCTAAGACCTTGTGCATCAAACAAACTTGAATCTAGATCTAAAACATGCATTTTCTTGGGATATTCTCCTGGTACTAAAGGCTTTAAATGTCTTGATCCAATCAGCAACAAAGTATATTTGAGTAGACATGTAAAATTTATTGAGAATAAATTCCCATATCAATCTATCATAAAGTCAAAAAATGATCACAATATATAAACTCAAACCAAAACTAACTTGATTCCTTCATTCACAGTTAATAGAGAAGAAAACCTGACAGACCTTACTCACCCTAACTTATCACCAAACACTGATAACAATAATGATTTTTCAGAAACTGAAATTACAATTGGTCATAATCAATCCAATGACAATAATCCCACTCACTCTATGATAACCAGATCCAAGAGTCTAAATCAACACACAAACAAATCCTCTCATCAAATGGTCACAAGATCTAAGACCCAAAGTACTGCTTCAAACAATACAGTAAATCTAGGCATCCAATCTACTATTCAAGTTGAACCTAAAAACTTCAAAGAAGCTAATAATCATAATGAATGGAAGGTTGCTATGATTAAAGAATACAATGCATTAATATCTCAAAAGACTTGGACACTGGTCAACCCTCCTCCTAATGTTCCTATAGTTGGGTGCAAATGGATATATAAAATTAAAAGAAATTCTGATGGATCTATAGCAAGATTTAAAGCTAGACTTGTTGCTCAAGGGTTTCAACAAACTGAAGGTATAGATTACTCTGAAACCTTTAGTCCTGTTATTAAGCAATCTACTATTAGAGTAGTTATCTCTCTAGCTGTTCAACAAGGGTGGAAGATCAAGAAACTAGATGTATGTAATGCCTTCTTACATGGTAATCTCAAAGAACAGGTCTACTTGAAACAACCCCTGGATTTGTTGATACTAACCATCCTGATCATGTATGTTATCTCCATAAGGCTCTTTATGGACTGAAACAGGCACCTAGAGCTTGGTATGACATGTTATCTCATCATCTCATCAAACTAGGTTTTAAAAATAGTCTAGCTGACTCATCTCTCTTTGTGTATCATCAAAACAAGGATTTAATTTACTTCTTGGTTTATGTAGACGACCTTCTAATAACTAAAAATAATGAAAATTGATAAAAGATATAGTCTCTCAGCTTCATACCAAATTCATTTTAAAGGATCTGGGAAACATACATTACTTTCTGGGAATACAGGTAATCTACACTAACTATGGTTTGTTCTTATCTCAAAGGAAATATGCTAATGACTTACTAAGGAAAGCTGGAATGTATGAATGCACTGCTAGTTCAACTCCTTCTTCTCTAAGGAAACCATCTGGAAAACACACCCCAATGACCAATCCTGAACTTTACATATCAATAGCTGGCTCTCTTCAATATTTAACTTTGACAAGACCTGATGTATCCTATGTTTGTGAATAGTATTTGTCAACACATGCACATGCCTCTTGAAGAACACTTCATAGAAGTTAAAAGAATTCTCAGATATATCAAAGGGACATCAGACTATGGTCTAAGATTCACTAGAGGATCTACAAACATAACTGCATACACTGATGCTGACTGGGCTGGAGATGCACTTGACAAAAGATCTACTGGTGGTTATTGCGTGTACTTTGGTCCTAACCTGGTATCTTGGTCTGCTAAGAAACAAGCAACTGTAGCCAGATCCTCTACAGAGGCTAAATACAAAGCTTTAGCTAATGCTACTTCTGAAGTTCTTTGGCTAACTCAACTTATGAAGGATCTCTTCATCCCTCCTTCTAGTATCAATACCACAATATGGTGTGATAACAATTCTGCAATATCCTTAGCCATTAATCCTGTGTTTCATTCTAGGACTAAACACATTGAGGTGGATTTCCATTTTATAAGAGAAAAGATAGCACAGAAACAACTTCAGGTCAACCATGTTCCTTCAGAACATCAAATAGCTGACATTTTCACAAAGCCTCTAACTACTTTCAGATTCAACTATCTCAGAGACAAACTAAGAATTGGCCCAACCCAATCTTAGTTTGAGGGAGAATGTTAAAGATAGAGTTCTGTCTCAGCTATTTACTCTTAATATTCCAGAAGATCAAGTCTCATGTTCCAGAAGATCAAGCTTAGTGCTACTAGTCTGTCAATTATGCAGTGTGGTGTTTCGGAAGTTTAGATCTCATGTTCCATAAGATGATAATCCATGTTGCATACTTTCAGTCTTAGTATTCTATTGTTCCGGAAGTTGAAGTCCCATATTCCAGAAGATGGTGAATCATGTTGCATACTTTTAATTCTGGCTATCCATTGTTCTGGAAGATAGAGTTTCTTCTTCCAATAGATGGTTGTTATTTAGTCTGGTCCTCCTATTCTTATGAGTGATCTTCTGGTAGATCACTCATGTTGTTCTAGAAGATCAGTTTGTAATTGGGCCTGTCCATTCCATTAAGTTTGTTCAGTCCATCAATTATGTCGGTGGAGATCATTATATAAGCTGATGCTAGTTGTGTGTCTTGTAACAACTTTTCAAATAATTCAAACTAGAATTTTCTTTTCTCTCTCTACATTTGTTTGTATTTACTGCCTCTTCAGCCTGCTTACGGAGCCCTGCCTCCTTTTCCAAGGTTGCCTCCCGGGATACCGTTTTGGACCAGGCAGCATAAGTGTTCTGAATTCCCTGCAAAGCACCAAAGCAAATAAGTTATGGAATTTTTATCTAGAATGAGAACTGTGCAAAAACAAAAGGTAGTACCTGGAACATTGCCATCAGTCTGGCCGATAAGAGTTCATCCTCGGACTTTGGAAGATGCTCCTCGTCCTGGGGAAGCATTACTGCTCGGGCAAGAGCTGGGGATACTCTCGAGGTGACAACTGAATCGATATTGGTAACGATCCGGTTGTTAAAGTTGAAGGTTGGGCGCCATGGTGGAGGGGCTGAAGAGCTATCCTCTCCCATCAACTGCTCCAGAACGTCATCAAATTGGTCCTGAGTGACCGTTTTAAATTCAAGCCTCTTTCGCTTGCTACTTGAGGCAGAGCCGGCAACATCCGGAGGAGCATTAAGAGCCTGTGAGGAAGGCTCGCCAACATGAGAAGGTAGAGGTGAGGATAGCACTACATCTGGTGGGGGAGGATTGGGCAGTCCGAGTAGGTTTCGAGCTTGATTCGCTCTTCTCTTATCCATCAGTGGAGTCTCGGGGGTTTCAGACTCTGTCCCCTCCGAACTTTCTAGATTTACTACAGTCCGGGAGGAAATCCGCACGGCAGGGGAAGTAGGGGGAGGAGTTACTTGCACCGGAGGACGGGGCCTTGGTTCCCTATGTTTGATGAACAAGTGGTAAGTGGGTTGATACCCCAGCAAAGTTGGAACATCCCGGGTCGAAAGGGGAAGCTCGAATAACCTCCGGATCCGGTCTTCAGCCGCTTGATTTTTATACCAGGAAACCGTCCGGATGACTGCAAAAGTGATCATGGTTATGAAGAATGAAGAGGAATCGTAAGGCAAAGTGAAAGGCAGAATCTTACCGAGGCTTCCAATCTCCCAGGGGATGACGTCTCTGGGGTTGTTAAAGTCTCCCCGGACCGCCACAAACTCATTGGCCCAGGGATCAGAATCTGGAAGGCGATTCACCACCGACCCATAGCCCTTCCGGGTTGCTGGGAAATAACGTTGGAAGGCCTTGTTCTGGTTGATGGAGTACAGGCCGAAGAACTCAGCCATGTTAATGTTAAGGTTGAACTAACAGTTCAGTTCAACGAGGGACATCACAATCCGGTAAAAAATTACCGTGAATTGTACGGTGGTTAGGCCGAGGGTTTTTAGAATCTTGGCAAGAAGTCCGGTTATAGGAAACCGTAACCCTCCCTCGATGATCGAAATCAGGGGAACAATGATTTGCCCCCTGTGGTGCTTTATGTTCGGATCACCACGGGCGTCCAGACCGACCAGCTCAATGAGGACGTTATCCAGGATGTCATACTTCCTCCAGAACTGCCCGAGGTTGGGACCGCTTAAGAAATATGCAACAAAGGGGATAATCCCATCCGATCCATCAACAGCCGCACTAGCTTCGGCAGCACCGCCCCGGTTCCCATACATGATTACCTGGCCAGTGGAAGAGGAGGGATCAGAAAATTGGTCCGGAAATAGAAGGGTAACCACATGGCGCACTATAGCAGTGCGACAGTACTGTGGATGGTGCTACCATGCGCAGACTGCCGCAGGGTCAGTAAGGAGGGACAGAAAAACGTCCCAAATTCAGAAAAAGAAGAAAGAGGATGAAAGATTTGCCGATACCTGATTTTTGAAGGAATTCGAAGCCCTGGATCTGCTCGAATCGACCCACGGAGCGCTGGGTTGCAGTTACGGAGATCCTGCGTAGCAAAAAAGAGAGAAGAAGGGGATTCTTCGTTTATATAAGCGGGGGGAATGGTGGTTCAAATTCCAAAATGGGAGGACATGTTTTTCGAGGCGTGGTCCCCTAGATGATGACATGTGGCATGAAGGTTATAGAAGCAATTTCATAGCCGTTGGATTGACACGTACCTAGGGCCTGGACATTCCAGATTAGTCTCGCGACAAATGTCTCGGGACACGGCCATACTGGCAGGATGCTCCCGGACCACTGGGTCAGTAAGGTCGAAAAACAGGAATTGGTTCGGCAACTACCGGAGCTGCAGACTCAATACGTACGGCCCTTGGGGACCAAAAGTATTGAGGGGCTATTGTGGTGACCGAACCAAATATGGTCAATGGGCTGGGTATAGGAGCTGGCCCATTGGGGGCAGGCCCATTGGGGGCTGGTGTAGGTTGGCTGGACCAACCGGAGGGCTGTTGGCCCAGCATTTTACACGTATAAGTGCTACGGTTAGCCCGGTTGGTTAACCGTACACCGGACCTTTTGGCCAGGACACGACGGGGTTACCCCCGTCCCAGCAGTACACCGGGCGGCAGGTATATATCGGGACTACAATTCGTTTGGACATGGTACGGTATATCTGGGTCATCCCATTACTGGTCGGGGTCATACCGGATCAACGATCATCTGATGCATATCTATTCCGTATAATCCAATATGGAATCTTGTGTAAATCCCAGATATTGTGGTGGAATATCCGAGACGGTTACCACAAATTAAGCCAAATTGGAAGAATTGCGGGCAGCATATAAATGGAGGCATTGCAGAATGGGTAAGGGGGTTGATGACTCTGATATCTAACAAGCTGTTACTCTACAAATTTACTTTCTCAAACACTCATCTGACTTAGGCATCAGAGAGTCTTTCCGGCATCGGCGTCGGGCAGTTCTAACGCTTTCTGTGGTTGCAGGAGTCATCAGGTGGTTGTTCATGATCGGATCTTTGGTAAGCAACTTGGGTCATAGGTCTAGGAACCCACAGTTGGAATTGATCGTTTGTTGTTCGCTACAACTTTAGTGTCGTCAAGGTTGCGAGAATGTCGTGAGGTCCCACGGATTGTATTCGATTCATATCGAACGAGATTGTGGCAATGTGAGCCTCTGACGTATTAGTCGCACGATGATGGCACATTCAGTTAAGGCATCGAATCGTTCATTGGTTGTCGGAATTGTTTAGCGAGCTTGAGGAAGGTTGAGGGATGATCGTAGTGCGTCGTTTCGGTGTCTAGAACTTTGAGGAAGTGTCCGGGCTTGCGTCGGAAAGGTTCGGGAGCATTTCAGCACATTTCGGACCATTCAGCAGGTCCCTCGTCCGGACGGCGAGGTGACCCTTTCCGGACGAGCGAGCAGCAAGGGCAAGGTTGTGCTCCAAAAGGCTTGGTCCGGACGGGGATGGGTCTCGTCCGGAAGAAAAGGTGTTCTCGTCTGGACGGCGAGGAGCTCGTCCAGACGGCAATTCGGGATTTTGCATTTTAAGTTGGGATTTCTCTCATTTTGGCCGAACCAAAACATTTCTCTCCCTCTCCTAACTCATCTGAACCCTCTCTCTCTCCCATCTTTCTCCCTTCTCTCCTCCCTAACATCCAAACCCCATGGATTCAAGCTTCCGGGTCTTCATCAACGTTGATCCCCACCTCCTACTCTACACATCCATGGGCATGGATCGTCTGATTTCGGTAAGTTCTCCCCTATCTCCAAAACCCTAGGTATTATCTCTCTCTACATTACATGAGTATAGGTTGCTCACTTGTACTTTTGGTCTTTGTAAACGTTGTAGAGCATCACTAGGGCGTCACGGTCACGGGCTTGGTTCACACCGGCCATGGAGGTTTTCCGTTGACTTTTCCGGCGAGCATCACCGGAGCTCCGATCGAGGTAGAGTTTTCTATCCCTCTCATTTGTAATGTAGGCCTCCTTAATTCGTCCTTAATTGTTTTGTGAAAATCCATCAATTATGTATGTTCGCGAAATTAGTGTTAA
>NMUG010004980.1:0-13456 GCA_002855965.1 Monotropa hypopitys | reverse complement strand
GAGTCAATATTGCAAAGATATTAGCCAATTGACCTTGGATCAAAGGAATAATTAGTAAATTCAACGTGCTGAATTACTTAATATCCTTTTCGGAATTTAAACCCAAAATCAAAATCAACATTTCCATTTAAGCTTTCATTCAAAATCAAAAATCAAAATCAATTGTTTTCAAAAAATCATCATCAACATCATCATCAAAATTAAAAGCACAGAATCATTTGCACGTCCGCGCCATCTTTTATAATTCCTGAATTTACATTTTGCACATTATATTTCTCTTGTCCGAGAATAATTGAGTTTTATTAAAAGGTTTGTTTTAAAAAATAAAGTACCGCAAGGGCGATGTAGAATGCCTAACACATTCCCTACTCGTAACAGTAAATTCCTGAACCCAACTCTGGTTACGCAAATCAAAACAGCTTTTCCAAAAACGGTGACTCGATACACCATAACTCTATGTCAAGTGGCGATTCTGAAAAAGTTGATTAATAATAGATTGTTTCGCGGCGAAGATTCGATCTATCATTAATTGAACTCAATTTTAATCCCAACTGTCAATTTTACTTTTAAAACAAAACAGTCGCATTCAAATCCAAGAAAAAAAGTACAAACTAGACCCCTCGGCGTCCCCGCGAGCGAATCGAGAAAAGGGGGAGAGGAAGAAATTTTCCGGGAGCGACAGTACCCATATTGTATGACATACAACTGAGGTGATAGCAATATACTCAACTTCATATGTGGACAACATCATTATTGCTTGCTTCTTGGATGACGAAGTGAAAGTAGTATCTCTAAGAAAGAAAGTGTATTCGGTCGTACTCTTTCTTTCATCCAGATATCTTCTCCAATTACTATCTGAATAGGGTTTAGGATTTCGGATTTAGGGTTTAGGGTTTAGGGTTTAAAAGAAAAGATAGAATTATGTGGAGAAAATTTGAAAGAAAAATAGTTTCCGGCACTAACATCAAATCTGCCCAGATTTGATGGGTTGTGTTCGTGGCTTAAAAATAAATAGTTTTTGGTCTCATATGACTATAATATTTGGCCGAGATTTAGTCCCATGCCTTAAGAACAGCATACCGATCGACATAGCATGCAACACCATCAACCTTTTCACTCGATTTATCATCGAAACTCATAAATGACTTTAGCATGGCTACTATTGTGGAATATGTATTAAAATCAAGCTTGCCAACCATCATATGGGACCAAAATTGAGGGCAAAAATTAAAAAATTTCATAACAAGTGAAAAATTATCTCACTAAATACAAATGTTATCATGCTATCAAGAACATATTATTCTCATACATTCGCTTCTAATTATAGAAGTTTTAAAAGAATTACTGGACATAAGAAATTAACTTGATAACAATCAATCTTCTAGAGAAGTAGATTCTGAAAAGCATAGAATGCTAGGAATAGCGATTCAACTAGTTACTTGACATATGGTAACATTGACTAGATGTACCCCACATCAGCATCCAAATCCTAATCACCTAAATAGGATTTCAAAAAAAATGTAGTATACTCAAATAGTGAACTTCACTAGTGATCGCCTTGAAGTAACATTAGTCAGATGTACTTCAATCCTCCAACTAGATCTAGTCACTTGACAAGGATTTCAATAAACAAATTCTGAAATTTCAAGACTTCACAAGGAATCGATTGGATAGTCGACTGAAAGTGACATTGGCCAGATGCACTTTAAGTCTATACCTTATACAATCATTGAGAAAGGAATACTTTCGATCAAATTTAAGTCTCGAAGACAAACATTAAAATTGAGATCTGAAATAATCAGAATGATTCTTTTAGAATGAATATTCGACTCAAAGGAATAAATCCAGAAACATTAAGGATCGTTGGTTACTATACTTCTACTATGTAATATTGCTTTCTGTGCACTTGTCTCTTCTTAGCTTATCTCTAACATTCAGACTTAGCGTAACATAGCTCATGCAGTTATCATATATTGGTTTCTTCATGCTTATCTAACTTTCTAGCTTGTCTTAATGTTCTACCTCTTTATAACTTACTATATCATGTACGCATGTACTACTATCTGGGTCGAGTTTCTATCCTCACCCTTGATCTCATCGATTCAATATGTTGGGTCTCGATACCGGGGTTATGGATTATCCATTAATTATAACTCTTCTTAGAGTTAGGTCATCTCACTTCTTCTTATAGGGTATATCACATAAGTTTTAATAGCATGTTATCAGTTAATCATGCAAGTACCTTAAAACATACTTGGCCTATAGTCACGACAAGCAACTTGACTGCCAATGACTAGGCCACTACTAGAATATCATTACATAAATAGTATCCCTAGTAGTTAGTACACATAGCATCCTAACTCTGGGGTTTTATATTTCTTCAAAAATATTTTTTGAAAAATATATTCTTAACCATTTCTCGATTTGTGCATGTCATCCTTGCGCAGGGGCCATGCTAATCTTCTCTGTATCGTTCTAATTTTATTCTTATGCGCAACCGATAATGCTCTATTGGAACAAAGCTTCATAAATTGATCTGTAATCGGTTATGCCATTTTATGCACAACCGATTGCCTCTTCTTGCCTAGAACTGGTTTCCCCCTTCTTCCTCTTGCGATTCCGGATGGATCTTCTTTTGTTCAAGTTCCAATAGAGTTCTGCGCAACCATTTATGGAGATCAGCGCTACCGGTTGTGCCTCCCCGTTCATTATTTTTAAAAAAATGTATCTCTTTTCTTAAGTCAGTTTAAAGGAGCGTCTAAGGGTATGATTGTCCAAGATTAACATCTTTTGTATCCCTAATCCTTCCCTAATGTTCCTAAGTATAAAAGAAACACTTATAATCATTTTAGAGCATCTAAGAACACTCAAGAACTCTCATTGAAGGCTCTCTCTAGTTTTTCTCTCATTGACTGATGTGGCAAGTGTAAACCTCCATCAAGGTGACTTCTAAAAGTTTTTGTCCTTGATTCTACTTGCATAATCTCTTGATCCTTGTTCTTATATATTAGATAATCTTTATTACAAGAGTTATATTGATTATCTTTCAAGGTTATTTCATAGAGTTGTGTCTAGAGTTATTGGATCCTTTCATCTAGAACTCTAGCATGTGATTTCTAGCAATCTTGTGTATCTAGGGGTTTTTCCTTGATCTTGAGAGTTGTGTATGAATTCTAGATTCCTTGTTCTTGTATTCTCCTAGTTGTTCTAGGGTTTGATAGTTGTTTTTCTCATTGGGATTTTTATCAATCCTAGAGCTTTATCCCTTGATCCTCATAGGATTTAGAGATCTCACTATCCTTGTCTAATCTCTCCTAGGATTTTATATAAGCCTTGTGATTTACCCTTGTCCTTATGACATTGAGAGATTGTATAGGTATATTTCACCTAGGGTTTTGTTAAGCTTAGTGTTTTACCCTTGGTCTCTTGACTTGGTGAATTTCTTGTGCAATCTCTTTATAGGGGTTCCTTCTAGCAAGTTATTGCTTTACCCTAGTATCCTTGAGATTGTTGTTATTAGTTGATTTAGAGATTTCTAGTGAATATCTCTTTGGGTACTTGTACCTTATAAATCAACTTATTCCTTGTAGTGAAATTCCTTGAACTTTTCCATTGGAATTGTTCATTAGGCTTATAGCCGTAGTTCACTCTATTCAAGTGTACTTTGGAGTTTGTCACTTACTCAAGTGCTTCACTCAACTCCATTGTCTTCCTATTCTACTAGATAACCTCATCTAGTGTTCATTTCCTTTTGTACTACCTTGTGGTTGACCTTGTCTACATTTGGCCGAAGCACTTCAGAGCCGATTGTGAGTCGGAGATCAGTGTGTAACACTGTGAGTTTTCTAGAAGAAAGCAGATGGGGCTTGGGGAGCTTTAGGTTTGCAGGAGGTAGGTGGGCTTTTGGTATAAAGTCGGTATCTCTTGTAATTCTTGAACATTTGTTGTTTCTAGTGAAAAGTAGACTAGGTCAAGTGATTTTTCACTTAGGGATCAATTGATGCCTAAGTAGTTTCCACTATAAATATTGTGTTGTGCCACTGATTGTCTCTTCATCCCTTACACTACTCTTTGCATTTGTGATTGTTTTATTTTCTATTTTACTGTTGCTTCCACTTGCACAAATAATAATCACTTAAATAATTTTGCATATATAACAACCATTCATAATTAATCAAGTTAATTATTTTTGCAAACATTTAAAAGAAAATTCATAGAAATTTTAATTGGCCAATCTATTCACCCCCTCTAGGTATTGGCCTAGCATTACATTGCATTTTCAACTTGGAAATAGGTATCCAGTGATAGTGGTCCACTACGAATCTAGAACGAAGTTTTGCCGAGAAGAAGATTGTGACTAGTGGTGTGCTCTTTGGTAGTAGCTAGCTTTTGTAGCTTTACTTATTTCCCTTCTCAGTTGTTGTTATTTTGGGAGGTGTCCCTTAGTAGAACTTTTGTGTTATGATAGTACGTTCTGATTATTGAGAAAATTTGGGTTTTTATGTTGTAGTAGTATTGAAGTATGAATGATGAGTTGTGATCTTTTAAGTTGTCATGAACAAGGTTATTTTGAAGTATTCATTTAAGAAAAATTTTATTCCGCTGTTTATTGTAAATTTTGGAGTTAGGGATGTTACAATATCAGTCACTCTCGGGAATAGAATTAGAAAGACTTGCATGTGCTGACCTTGACGCGTATCAGACGAAAGGGAGATTCACTCAGGGAATTCTACACCTGAGGTATGCATTATTGAATAAAGTGATCCATTACAATATTTACCCAAAGGGGCAGAGAAACTTCCAAAATAAGAAGTTATCCAGCTTTGTTATGATTTGTTTGAGAGACGGGTGATCGACTTTGGGCTACTCGCATGGCAGACCATTGCCAACTTTCGAGTCCATACTGGTTCTACCTCGAGCTTACCATATGCTTACTTTTCCTCTTTATTATGCTCAGAAACCCTACATGTTGAGTCCAAATCTCAAATGTCTCAGCATAAAGAACCTACTATGGCTTTCACTGTGAGCAAAAATAATAGGAGGGTTCATCAATCCAATGCCAGAGGGTATAATGGAAATCAGAGGGGTAGAGGAAGGAATTTTCCGTTCTACAAAGGAAGGAATTCTGGAGGTGCTTAGTCCATACATAAAAGGCCTTCCTACTGGCAGAATTCCAATCAACAAATTGTTTTCCAGATTTGTGGGAAATATAACCATACTGCTGTTGAATGTTGGCATAGGTTGAACAATGAATTTCAACCAGGCAATGTGAGTAATAATCTATGGTCCAATGGGTCTGGAAAAGGTCTTTCTCAAGGATCTGGTCAAGGTTTTCCCGATCAGTCTAATGCCTATGTCACCTCTACCAATATTGATGACAATGGGAATACTCCATGGTATATAGATTCTGCTGCAACAAACCATGTTACCAATGATCTGGGTAAGTTGCAGATTTATGAGCCATATCATGGCACTGATCAGGTAACTGTTGGTAATGGTTCAAATCTCTCTATTCATCATACTGGCCAAGGTATCCTTCCAACTCCTCATGGTAACCTATCTTTGACTAATGTTCTTCATGTTCCTAACATAAATTCCAGCCTTTTATCTGTTCATAAGCTTGCTCTTGATAACAATCTATCCATCTCATTTTATTCTGACTCTGTTCTTTTCCAGGACAAGAATACTCAGCAAGTTCTAGCTCAAGGTTTCAATAATAGTCATGGTTTATACCAGCTTTCTGTTGATCTAAACAACAAATTGTCCTCCATAAATTGTCTGTCTGCTAAAGTCACTTCACCTGCTGCTGCTACTAGTCAGATTTGGCATCAAAGATTTGGCCATCCATCTGAACGGAAATTTTCTCGCATGATAAATAGGTTTCATGTTCCTATCACTGACAAATGTGTCAATGAGTTGTGTGCCAATTGTAGTATGGCTAAATCTCATCAGCTACCTTTTGTTCTATCAAATAGCACAGTGAATAAACCTTTGTCTTTAATTCATAGTGATGTTTGGAGACCATTTCAACCTACTATGAATGGGTATAGATTCTATGTTTTGTTTGTTGATGATTTCAGTAGGTTCACTTGGATCTATCCTTTGTGTTATAAGAGAGAAGTGTATGCAAAATTTCTAGAGTTTAAAATCTTTGCTGAAAAACAGTTTGATACTTCTCTTAAAATCTTTAGAACTGATGGTGGAGGGGAATATATAAGTAATAAGTTTAAGTCCTAATTTCAAGAGCATAGTATTCATCATCAAATGAGTTGTCCTCATACTCCCTCTCAAAATAGCATAGCTGAGAGAAAACACAGACACATAGTGGAGACTTCAATAGCAATGTTGCATAAGTCAGGAGTTCCTTTAACTTATTGGTTTTCTACTATTGCCACTGTTGTTTATCTTATTAATAGACTTCCTAGTACTTCTCTTCAACATATGTCTCCCTTTGAGAAATTATTTCACAAACCTCCGGACTATTTGTCTCTCAAAGTGTTTGGTTGCTTGTGTTACCCATGGATGAGACCCTATGTTCATAATAAGCTTGAACCTAGGTCATCTCATTGTGTGTTTATAGTCTATCATCCTTCTTTCAAAGGTTATAGGTGTTTAGACATTACTACCAACAAAGTTTATGTGTCTAGACATGTTGTTTTTGATGAAAAAGTTTTTCCTTTTCTTACTCAAGATGCAAGTTCTCAACCAATAGCCTTGCCCACTTTACATCAGTTTTTCTGGCCCTATTTTTCTCATAGTAATGATCCATCTTGTGCTCCTGACCTGCATTTGCATCAATCTCCCTCTTCTGATCAGGATGTGATAGATTCTGATCCCAATCTTTCTACTCATACTTCATCTACAAGAACTCATCAAGATTTCTCTTCTTCTATTCCTAATAGACATCCTATGGTTACCAGGTCTCAATCCCAACTTTCTTGTAATAATCATCCTATGCTTACAAGATCCAAAGGTCATCCTCCTTCTTGTTCTCATACTGCTCTTCTATCTTCTTCTGAGATTGAACAAAAAATAGTTAAGGAAGCATTAACTATTCCTCATTGGAAAAGTGCCATGTCAGAAGAGTTTGAAGCCTTGCAAAAACAAGGCACGTGGTCTCTTGTGTCTTCTCGTCCCTCACAAAACATCATTGGTTGTAAATGGATATTTAAGGTCAAAAAGAACTCTGATGGTTCTGTTTCCAGGTATAAGGCCAGGCTTGTTGCCAAAGGATATTTACAGGAAGAAGGCATAGATTATCAAGAAACTTTTAGCCCTGTTGCTAAGCAACCAACTGTCAGAATTCTTCTTTCCATAGCTCTTCACTTTAACTGGACTATTAAGCAACTGGATATTTTAAATGCTTTCCTGCATGGAGTTCTTCATGAGGATGTTTACATGTCTCAACCCCCAGGCTTTGTCTCTTCATCTCATCCTAACAGTGTGTGTAAACTTCATAAGGCCTTATATGGGTTAAAACATGCCCCAAGAGCATGGTATTCCACCTTTAGTACCTAGTTGTTCACCCAAGGTTTTGTTCATAGTCACTGTGACTCATCTCTCTTCATCAGGAAATCCACTAACACTATAACAGTGTTACTAATCTATGTTGATGACATTTTGATCACCGGTAATGATTCATCCTTCATTACCAAATTACTTGTAAATATGGAATCCTCTTTTGCCATGAAAGATCTGGAACACATGTCATATTTTCTGGGTATTTCTGTTATTCCCACTGCCATTGGTGTGTTACTTTCCCAGAAACAGTATGCTCTTGATCTTCTTACTAGAGCTGGTATGAATGGATGTAAACCTTGCTCCACACCTTTAGCAATGAAGCCTACCAATGCCTCTGATTCTTCAACTCTGTTTAGTCAGCCTTCATTCTATAGAAGCATTGTTGGTGCTCTTCAGTATCTGACTATTACTAGGCCAGATCTTTCTCTTGCTATTAATCTTTCTTGTCAACATATGCAAAGTCCTACTAATGGAGACTTTACATCTGTCAAACGCATTCTGAGATACCTTCAAGGCACCATTAATCAAGGTCTTAGATATACACCTAGATCCTTTGATATTACAGCCTTTTCTGATGCTGATTGGGCTGGTAACAACTTGGACAGAAGATCTACTTCTGGGTATTGTGTGTTTCTTGGACACAATCTAATCTCTTGGCAAGCTAAAAAGCAACCAACTGTTGCTCGATCATCTACTGAAGCAGAGTACAAGGCTTTAGCTCACACTGCTCAAGAAATTTCATGGCTTCGAATGGTCCTTCATGATCTTCATATATCTACCTCTTCACCTTCCACCTTAAGGTGTGATAATGTTTCAGCTATTTCCTTATCATCTAATCCAGTGTTTCGTGCTAGATCTAAGCATATTGAAGTGGATTATCATTTTATCAGGGAAAAAGTTAAAGCTAAAGCTATTGTGGTTAAGCATATTGGTACAAATGAGCAATTGGCTGATCTTTTTACTAAACCACTTTCCAAATCTCAGTTCCATTATCTTGTTAACAAGCTGATGGTTCAGTTTCATTCTCCTATCAGCTTGAGGGGAGATGTTAAAGATACTGATCAGGACATATGAGTAGTTCTCTTCTGCTGTGTTTTTGCCTATGATCTTCCGGAAGATAGTGACTGATGTTCCATAAGATGAAGGGTTATTGTGTTCTTCAGGTGATGGTGTTCTGGAAGATAGTGTTTGATCATTGTTGGTTTATCTTTTATTGTGTGGTATTCCGAAACATTAGCCATAATGTTCTGGAATATAATATATGGCTGATAAACGTTTGTCTTGATATTCCGGAACATGATTTGTGTTATTCCAGAAGGCTGTGGTTTAATTTGACTGTTATGTTTGGCAGCTGTAGGATCTGTTAAGGTTGACAACTGTCACATCTGTTTTAGGAAGTTATTATAGTTGAGTATGTCGGTATTTTGTAAGTATAAAAAGGGTTTGTGTATTGTATTCAAAAGTGTGGTTGAATAATAATAAAAAGATTGAAGTGTCTTCAAGATTTGATATTCAAGGAATCAAGATTCAAGAATCTGCAATTTTGATCTTTTTCTTCATATCTAGGCATTGAATGTGTGTACATTGCATGGATCTCATAAAACAATAATTTTTTATAACTCGAATTAATATGACGGTTTGGAAATTTGCGGTGTCTACTCCTTCGAGTTGGTTTTGTTGTTGTTCCTTTGGAACTTTGAGCAAATTCATGTCCATACTGTGGTGACTTTCGAGCCCGTCTTGGCAATTATTAGAGGATCTTGTGGGTGTTGGACTTTTCAGTTCCGGTTATATCCTCTGGGCGATAGTGGTGATTCCTACCCTGGCGTGGTAAACTATTTCGAGTTCATTGTTCTTAGGGCGTGGATGAGTTTCTTCGTTGACTCTGGTGGTGATTTGGCATCTTGTTCCTCGATATCAATCGTCGGTGGCTGTAGCTGTGGCTTGTCGAGTCTATTCCTTCGTAGGAAGTGGATTCTTGTTGTCGTTGTCGTGGCTTTTGAGTCTATTTCTAGTAGCGGGTGATGGACTTTGCGGTAGTCAGTGGATTTGATTCTTGTTTGCCCTCCTAGTGAGGATGATGATTCTGTGTACGATTGTATAACCGTCTCTTGAGTTCTCTCTCTTGTGATCGCAGATGAACTCCTTATTCGATATTCGTTGAGGAAGAATGTCGTCCCTCTTGATGTTGAAGGGTTGATAGTCATTCTTGTGACTGGGAAGTTGTAATGCTCTTGTGACTGAGCCTTGAATTCCATTTCACTTCGTGATATTGATTGTTGGAGCTTGTCGTTTGCACCTTTGGGTTTGATTGTATCTTCATGGTCGAGTTCTGACTCCCACTCCAATGATGTGGTAGGATTCTCGTTGGATAGCCTTGTGGTTGATGGTTGTTACCTTTGGGATTGATTGGGTCTCCCTGGTACGTCTCGTTCCTTGCATAAGTGGTGGAATCTCGGAATGACCTTGCTTGTGGGATTGTGATTGGTGGTTGCTTCTTGATGTGTTAGCACTTAGTGATCTAGTGGTTGTGACCTTCTTAGGAAGTAAGAATATCTCAGTATGGTAAGACATTGTCATGGAAGAGATTGTGTGTGATTCACTTGGGATGTGAAGTGCTCTCGGGTTAGTAGATTCTCCTTGCGTATTAGTACCAAGTGATTGATGTTGGTAGTGCTCTACCCTTAATTGATGCTAGAGTTGATCTTGACTTGTGGTTTGAAGTTACTTGAGGATTTGTGTTGGACTTAGTGCATCGCGGTTGCAGTACTTCTTGGTTGATTGGGAAGGATGAAGAAGTTTGAGTATGGTGTCTTGTTCTTGTGAAAGCACTAAGTTGTGATCTGAGGTCATCCGGAAAGGGCTGGGTTGTGTGAGTCCACGGTGATTTGGTTATTTGGTTAGTTGGGTTGTGGAATGACTTGGGAGATAGCCTTGTGTTGGAATTGTCTCGATTGGACAATTGGGCTTATTGGGTGATTTGGGTGTTAGACCTACTTTTGGGATGCCTTGGTGCTTGCTCGATGAGGTGTTGTTGTTGTTGTGTTATGAGTTGGAACAGTGGGTTGAGGATTTTGGTTCTCTTTTGAGGCATTGAAGTGGTAGTAGTGTGTGTATGGCTATCCTGTGGTTTTTTCTAGAAGTGGTATTTGGGTTTCTTGCCTTGTTGGGTGATAATGTGGAGAGGAAACAATTTTGGGTTGAGAGATAGAAGTGTAGTGACCTTGCTTGGTGACTTGGAGTTTGGGATGTGGATTTGGGTTTGAAGTCATGAGTCTAGGAGAGATGGAATAATTTAGTTGATGGATTGAGGTATCGTGTATTTGTTTGGGATTTGAAGATGAGAGTTAGAGTTTCCTTTCTCATTCTAGTATGAGGTTATAAAAGGTAAAATCGTGGCTTGGGTGATTCTTTTGCTTCTTCCTGATTGTGGAATGTGGTTGGCCGGATGTCTCTCTTTCTCGACATATTGAATTCCTCCTTGTTTAACCTTTGCGGGATCGGTGAGTGGATGCCGTTCCTTGGTTGCTTGTTGACTCTACTACTCTCGTGGATTAGTGTACTTGATCGATGGTCTCTACCATCCTTATTGGAAATGTTGTCGCGTGCATTCGTGCCTTATCCTAGTCGTTGCTAGGGTTCCTTGAATCGTGGTAATGTGCAATTAACTTATCGTGGTTCTCGTTTGGCACTTGTTGGCGATTGTGGGAGCTACGCGTGTTTGGGAAATCTTCTTGCTCCTCGTTTCCAACTCTGGACGTTGTGATTGTCTTTTGCCGTATTCCTATCGATGGTTCGTGGTGCATCTACAGTCGTGGCGCTTGTTGTAGCGGAGATGCGTTGTTCATCTTGCGTGTGAAGAATCATCTACTTCGTAGAACTTGTTTTCGGGAATCATATCCTCGTTTGGCGCACTCTTGTCTTGCGGGTTGCCTTCTTACGTTCATTCTTGTTCGACGTGTCTTCGTGCGAATCTGGATTGTTGTTGTATCCGTTGGCGCAGTATCCATTTGCGCTTGGACACTTCTGTTCTGCGATGTTGTCTCCCTTTGGAGCTTGTTTGAGAGTGTGTTGTGGGATTGGTTTGCAGTTGGTGTGATCAGTGAGGCGGACTTACTTCGTGTTGTGCAGCTGTGTTGTGAGCGTTGGGGTAGTGTGTATGTGTCTCTTTAAAGTCAATTGCACCGACTTGGATTGTGGTGATGTTTGTCATGACCAGGTGTGCGTAGTCCGTGTCATGTGGTGTAGGATTGACTATGAAGGATTGTTTTGAGAAGGTAACGGGCCAGCACATCTCAAATCAAACTTCTTAGTCACTCTGGTACCGCACTAGGTGTGTGCGGATTGGTTTGTGAGATTTTGGTTGTTGGGTTCTTCTCTTAGTGGCGTTGTGGTTGTTTGAGGTGATTCGGGTGGAACAGTTGTTGTGACCATCCCTCGTAGCTTGTCTTGCTTTCAAATTCTCACTCGTATCGGTTGGACTCTCTTGTTGCGATCTTGTTTGGAAATCAATCTCTGTGTTGTTTCACGTATTTATGGTGATGAAGTCATTGTGGATATCCTTGTGGTGGTTGAAAATCAACTTTTCGTAAAATTCCAGAAAATATTTAGGGGAAAATCGAAGTATCCGTATCGTGTCCACGTGTCAGCATCATATCCATACCGTATCCGCATGTCGGTACCGTATCCTCGTATCCGAATTGTGTCCTTCACGTGTCGGCATGTCTTTGGCGTGTCCTTGACGTGTCGGCATGTCCTTGGCGTGTCCTTGGCATATCCTTCGCGTGTCGGCGTATCCGTGTCGTGTCCCTCCGTATCCTTGGCATTTCGGCACTTTGGCGTCCTCTCGGCATGTCCATTTGGTGTTGTGGTGTGTGTTGGATTTTTGTATAAATTTTTCGTGGCAATATTCTTGCGGTTTGATGCTCGTACCATATTTTTTGTTTGGAAATACACGTTTCTTGCTTGATCGAGCGGTGGGTGAATGTATGGATGCGCGGAAATCATTTCGTTTGGAGTTCTTAACTCTTTCTAGAACGATTCCTTTTGCGTAATTCTGGTTCTTCTTTGGCGTTTCTTGCGTTGTGGGTATTTTCAAGTTGCGGCGTGTCGTTCTTTTGAGGAAGTTTGGTGGTATGTTCGGATTGCGATTGTTGTTGGGTATTCGTGACATCGCTTTCAGTTGAGGATCCCTCTTGATGTTGTTGGGTCTTGTTGTGAATCCATCCATGTTGGATGTGTCTCGGGCGTTGTTCTCCTCGTGGTGGTGTATCCCAGATATTTTACTTTGGAAATTTCGAGTACGAAATTTTTGTAAGGTGGGTAGTTTGTCACACTCCAGAAATTTTAATTAATTTCCATTCATTTCAATAAATCTAAATTCATGTGTCGTTGAGATCTTGAGATGTTTGGAAGCATCTATGATCATCGTATATCACTTTGAGTAAGTCCGGGTGGGATGGAAGTCCCCGACATGATGTTCGTTGATGGTTGAGTGTTTGGATAAGTCCTTAATCTCGTTTAAATCCATCACGACCTGATCCGTTCTCCAAATCAGAATTCTTTATTCATGGAAATCATAGATAATTTGATTACGAATCCAACGCAACTTGAATCGTCTCAATCGGAGTCCGGACGAATAAGTTATGACCAAAATACTCTCGGAAATTCCATCTTTCAAAACCATGAAAAAATTGGTCTTGTCGACCGGTACACCGTAACACGGTCGACCGGTTGCAGCATTACAATGCGGCATTCTATTAGCCTCGACCGGTCGAGCATATTCCGTTGACCGGTCGCCATGGGTTATTTTGCTACGCGAATTGGTTAAGTGAGGAACAGTTCGGTAAATTCATTGGGGGTCCTATATATTCGTTTTGTCCGATTTTTTGGGATCTTCTTCCACATTTTGAAGCCCTAGCAGCCCCCTCTCTTC
>NMUG010004979.1:0-13456 GCA_002855965.1 Monotropa hypopitys | reverse complement strand
TGGTAATGCCTCGATTCACGGTATTTCAGTCTCAATAGCAGCATTTTGAGGCCCATCGTATTTAATAGGTAATGATGACTATCGGTTAAAGCAATTGGCGGTTACAATAATTGATTATTTATTGGAACAACATCGTTTACCGACAATACGGTTATCTTTGTCTACTCCTGCTGTATGGCTGAAATATCCAAAGCTGGGGGGAAATTGTGGGGGTGGGGGGGTAAACAGGATTAGCCGCATGGCAGTGTGGATCCGGGTTTGCGGTGCAGTTATTCAGTGCGGTAGAAGTATCGGGTATATGTTGCACTCAGTTGTAATGTGTATGCTTGTTGTCTGGCATTGCAGATTAGGTCAGTCCGACTGGATTTAACATCTAAACAGTGCGGCAACATGCATCTCGGACGCATAGTCTAGATGCCCTTTGATATAGCTGGCAGTACGTCCAATAGATTGTCTGTGCTGAGGATGAGGTTTAGCCCTATGCGACTAAGCATCCTAGAAGCATAGGAGCTCTGTTTAGGGACATGCATGTTGGATCATGGGAGATATAGCTGGTTGTGTGTTCAATGTGTAATATTTAGACTAGGGCTTGAAGGATATAGCCAACTGTACGTCCAACAGCTATGTTGCACTGTGGATTAGGTCTAGCCCTGCGCGGCAGGATATCCTGGTAGTGCGACTGATAGGTGTTAAGGGGCGGCACGCTCGATTATGGTAAGAGCTGGTAAGTCATGTATTAAGTATGTACCTTGACTATGGATAAGGCTAGGCCCTACGTGGCAAGCATCTTCAGTGCAAGATGACATTCAGCTCGGCTATAACATGGGTGGGACGTACAAGCATTAATTAATGAGTAGACGTTAGTTAATGCACGTTCCAACTATTATTTAGCCAGGTGAGTGTAGCAGAAGTAAAGAGAAAGTTAAATGGTAGAATGTGATCAGTCAGATGGATTGAAACAGACAGGAAGATGAGAAGTCTTTTGTCTTGGTTCATCCCCCTTCTTGATGAGAAGCCAAGAAGTTGGAAGGTTGCATTAATGGAGGAGAGAGAGGCATACAAAAAGAGGAAGACAAAACCCATGAAGGGGACCTGCTCATTTTCGGTAAACTCGACTCTGGGATATACAATTCTTTCTCTATTTCTCTCTGTCGATTTGGATTAAGTTGTTTTTTGGGGGGACTAAATTAATCATCGGAGGGCCTTCCAATCCACAGAGCCGGGTGGTCTTCTAACTATTGTTTGTGGTTGCAGTAGGAAACAAAAGAGGACAAAAAGAAGAAGAATAGCCGGAATCCAGTCAGCAAGCAAAGTCAGAAGAATCTCAAGCGGGGTATTTTTATACTCGCACACCAAGGCTTAGATGGATCAATCAATTGGGTAAGTTAAGCTCAAACTCATCCTTAGTTGTTAATTCATGAAGAATTGTGGAGTTTGGGTGTGAAATCGTGGACTTGGGTTCCAAAGTTCCAAAAATGGATTTTTGATAGATTTTGAGAGAAATTGATGAGAGTAAGGGGTTCCAAAATCAATTAAAAGTGTTTTGCATGCGTAAATGTTTGTAGGACAATTGATTCGATGTAAATTGGGTATTTGATTTTCAAGGTATGAAAATGGGTTTGTGAGTTTGTATTCTTGTTAAATGGATGAAATTGGTTGATTAAGTGTTGTTTGAATGCATATATGTGATTGTATATGCTATGTGTTGGTTATATGAATTAAAATTTCAACTAGGTTTGATTAATTTTGGTTAAATCGATTTAGAGAAGATGATGAATAGTGTCATGGGTTTTCTGGGTTTTCGATTGAAAAGGGTCACATTTCGATATGTGGATAAACCATATATCAAAATGTGATGTGATGGAAGGACTTTACCAGTCGTTGATTAAACGGAAAAGCATATGCCAAACATTAGAAATTTATAAACACGAAAATAAACACTCTAACTAGTAAAGTGGATAAGTTCGAGGTCGGTCTATAGGAAAATATTGGAGTTGAAGATAATTGTACAGTTTAGAAGTTTGGTTTTGCGGGTAGAGGCGGTAGGACATTAGCCTTTTGTTTCTTCTTTGAAAACTTAATAAAACTAAAGCATGAAAAGAAAAGATTGAAAACTAATTAAACTAAGTGGAATGGCAATGGGGGTTCTAACACCTAACCCAGGCCAATGAAGACTACTACAATATCCATGACGACACGAAGTAGGGATCTCGGCATAGGACCTCTCACGGGGTGTTTGACTATGAAGAACAAGTCACGGGTCAAGAGATGACATGGGGATTAGAATTCGGTCCTCTAGGCCGACTTACACTCGTCGGGCGACATGCTCTAAGCACAGAGTGTACGTGGCACAAACCGTCAAAGAGGTCGACAACCCTTGGTTGGACCTGAGGTGAGAACTATATTCTCCCAACCCTTATGCTACCTCAAGACTATAATTCTATATCAATCGAGTGTTTTTAGGTGAATTCGTTCACTTTGGCATTTTGTCAAACACCTAGCGGGACATCGCACCAAGCATGCATCGTGACATTATTCATGTCTACGATGCATCAAAGTGATTAACACCGCTTGACTTAGACCCTAGGTGTGAACTCCTACACCCTAGACCACTACAATTTAGCCCAAATTCAGAGCATTCAAACACGAGCCGAGGTCGGGGTGCTAGTCACCCCATGGCCAAACCAAGAGGGTTACTCCCTCATTAACACTACCACAAACATGGAATTGACACAAAACATAACACAACAATACATGAAAATGAAAACAAAATTATATTAAAACACAAGTGCATAAAATGAGTACATAAATAGAGAGAGGGAGGAGAGCCTTGCATGATTAATGAAGAGGAAATCTTCCCAAACCCCTTAGAAATCCTAGAAAATTAGAGAGAAGGTAGAGAAGAAAGAGGGAGGTAGAGAGAGAGGCTCTCCCTTCTTTAGAACCCTAAAAACTATACAAACCATCCCTGCCACGAATTATACATAACTATATATACTCCCCTCACTCAAAAGGTCCAAAATACCCTTAATGAAGTTGCATTCTGCAGAAAAACACAGGAGGGACCGGTCCTTAACGGTACGGGGGACCGATACCCTTTACATTTCTTCTTGGCCAAAAACCTACTGCTCAAAAATCGTCCAACAAATGAACCAAGGGACCGGTCCCCGACGGTACATGGGACCGGTACTCGTTGTAGTTTTCCTCCAGCACGTGCGTCTCCTCGATAGCTTTCCAATGCCATATTACAATTGGCAATCGGAGTTACACAGCAGAAGTTATGCCCGTTTTACTAGTGAAGTGGCATGGTCATGGCTTTGTTCTCCGGTAATTGGATGCCATCTTCCGGAAATTGGCACCCTTGGTGCTTCCTTGTTGCTCTTGACTTCATAAAATGGCTCGGGATAGATCGAGGACTTTCGGACTCATCTGGGGATCAATAAATAATCTAAAAACACAAACAAAACTACAAAATAAAAATAAACGCATATGTACAAAAAGGAAGAAAATAACAAAATAATAACAACAAAATGGAGATATGATTGACACTCTAAACTACAAAACCGAGTGTCAATCACACCCCCAACTTATCGTTTGCTAGTCCCGAGCAAACTCACACTACAACTCGATCTAACTAACGACAAGAAAGTAAAGGATAGGTCCTTTGAACCCCCGGGTAGCCCCGGTAGGACGAGTAAGGTCTTGTGAGGGTTTTTAGCAATGAACTACCCACAAAACAAAGTAAACTACTTTTACATGGCATACAAGCATGCAAGTTACAAACTCAAAACATGAGAAAGAAAATGAATCCTTAGAATGAAATACGGGCAAACAAAGTTCACTAAGCTAGCAAGTGTAAAAACAAGTCATGGCACCAATATCTAACGTGTGTGTGTGTGTGTGCAAGGCCTTTCGTCGCAAGTAAGACACAACCCAAAAGTCTATCCGGACCGAGTCTCGACTTCAAATCGCACCGTGTCATGCACTCAACAAAATAAGACATTTGAAATATGGGTGCTTACTCAAACACTTATATATGCGGACAGAAGATACATACAATGAAAAATCAAAACGTTCTGCACATTGTGACACGAAAGAAGCTCTTTATAAGTGGATAGATCTAATGACTAGGAAATGCATAGCAACTATGTTTTAAATTTACATGCACAAATGATTGTCGGCCTATAGGATAAAATAGGACTTCCCGATTATAACGTAAGGTGAGGGAATGTATCAGACACGTATCAGATAAGTATTAGACACGTGTCAGGCTAAGGGTTAAGTTTGGATGCTTGAGAATAGGCATATACAAATGGTAGAGGGAAAATTCATAAACGGGGCCCTCGTAAACTAATTTGCACCTCCAATTCTTTTACTTTTCAACTACGCCATATATATATATATTTTTTATATTTTCCTCAACCACCAATACATCCCCCAAAAATAAGTAACAATGTGTTTCTTCTTTACAAATGATAGGTGACCCCCCAACTTGTTTGGTTCCAAGGTTTGAAATTTGTATGATTTTTTCTAAGGGGAAGGTACACCAACAATGAATAATAAACATAAACCACCTTATGACTCCAAAAACATTTTCAACGTGAATTTTGCCATTCTCGAAGCATAATATGGAAATATATGGCTCAATCAAGAAAATAGATTATGTAAGGAGGCTCAAGTGGGCTAACAAGGGGTATTATACAAGAATGAACGAACCGACACAAAAGATCAAATAATGTCTATAATCATCTCCTATGGCCAACAACAACCGTATATGCCAACCCAAAAGATATAAATATGATAGTGAATACCCAATGCTAAAATGAAAGATAATGAGATTGACAATGAGTAATATTTGTTTTCGTGACAAACAAGAGTTCATTTGACACTACTCCAAAAAAAGATAAGGCACTAAGTTCACTTGAGCATAAGTCTCCACTAAACTACCCTTCTAGACATCAGAGATACGACTCACAAGTGACTCAAGCCTATTTTTATGTGAAGTGCAAAGAAGTTACAAACTAGTGTCAAAACAAGTTCTTGCAAAAAGTTAGCATAATGAACTAAGATGCCACCTACAAGTCCTATAAAAGGCTCAATAAAATCCTACTCATGTCATAGAGTTAACAACTCACAAAATCCCAAAATACATGCAAAAGTAATTCACTATTTACTCTACAAATCTGTCACGTGGATGACACAAGATATACTTTTCTCCCTGCCTCAAAGAGGAAAATAAAGGCAGGTGGCTATACTAGACTGTCGATTCAAAAATTTTAAATTTTTTAGAACTCTAAAAATGGGACTAAAAAGCAAAAATAAAAAGAAATATAGCACAAGCATGCGAGGCATGCGCCACTCCCCCCAACTTAAATGGTACAATGTCATCAGTGCAAAAGACAGTAAAAAGAAGGGAAGAGAGCAAAGTATCTCCGGAGTGGTGTAAACCACCCAATACCATTATTATCTCAAGTTGCAAATGACAATGCTCGCAAAGCTCCAAGATAGAACAAAGAACCCTGCAAAGACTAACAAGCCAATACAAACTATAAGGAAAATGATTAGTCCAAAATTTGCTTGCTAATAGTAGCCAAGCATGCAAACACTAATTTTATTTAAAATAGTACTGAGTTCTCACGCGACTCTCCATGAGTAGTACTTTTCTTCCTGCTATTCTCACTTAGTAGTGTACTAGAGAAGGAAATCTCTTGGAATTTCGGGGTAGGTCGTTACTCAATAAGTGATGCCTCTCACTTTTTGGAGAGACACCCCAATCGGCTTTCACTTCCATCCCTACTCTGCCAGGGTAATCCCAGATAATACACTACTAAGGCTAAATAATGAGCGGCTATACCGGACCGTCCATAGCCGTTCGAACACGGCAAATACTAGAGGTATCTCAACCTCCAAGGATTTATTATCTTTTAGACATTATTAATTTTTTTTCATATTTTAAAAGAAAATAAAGTGCAATAAGGAAAAGAAAGGGAAATAAAACAAAACAAAAGAAAAAGAGACTATACAAGAGAGACGAAGTATTAAATGAGAAAGCGACCCTCCAAATTTGAGGATCACATTGATATAATGGCCTCCCTGGGGGCCATAGCATGTGGTGAACACACTCATCCCTTTTAGAAGTATTGCAACCACCCAAGCCATAAAAATAAATATTTATAGCATAAGGGAGCTTGGCGGCGCTTAAATAAAACATGACCAACCACCCTACCACCACGGATGGCATTGGCTTTCAATGCGTTGACACAAGATATGGAACATGAAGCATGACTCATAAGGAGTCAGTCAACGCCTAGAAAATCAATCGTTTTTAAAGTAAGAACAGGAAGTGGTGGTAGAAGAGATGCACAACAGAGGGTGGATACTTGTGCAACTGGTGATAAAGACTTGGCCCCAAAGAAGTATTCCCCAAGAGGTGTCATGAAAATAGGTGCAACAAATGCACACTCAATAAACTCTTGCGAAATACTTGGCATATCAGGCTCAATGGCCAAGGTGCTAACAACATTCACACTCTCACCATGCCGAAAATCCGCCTCAAGCTCCTCATCACTCGAATCATAGTTATAACTTACCAATTTTGGTTCAGGAGGAGTGAAAGAAGTGTCATTTTTTGATTCGGGGAGCGACCCCATCGTGGCTTTGGCCATCACGGTTGAATGAGAGATACCCACATCCGGGTTTTCAAGGAAAGCAACCTCCTCGGAGGTAAGACATGCCTCCTCCAAGGGGTGGGTGGAATGGCCGACTCAAAATATTGGGACATCAAAGTCCACTGGACATGAAGAATTGAGGGCCGTGATGTTGTTGCAACTAGCAAGGAAGTGTTGCAAAGTGTCCTCTAAGCAGGATGAGTGCGATGGTTGGGACTTAAAAATTGCCTCCGGAGGACAATGGTCATATAGTTCCAAGGGTGGCTCCGAATGATAAGACTCAAGAGGAGCCACCACAATATTATCGGGAGCATAATTGGTATTGCAACCTTGGAGGAATGTTTGCAAGGCATTGTCCAAGGTAATTGCACATGTACTTTGGAGAAATGCTTGCAAGACATCCTCCAAGGTAGCCGTGGACAGTGGATCGCATGAATATGGCTCCACTTGGGACCATTGTTCCATGTATTGATTGATTGTCTCCGGGTAAAAGAATTGTTATAGATGCCACTCTTGACTAGGAGGCTCAGGGAATGGAGGGTAGGACTCCAAATGTTGTTGATCCATGGTTTCCCAAGGGTAACTGGAAGACATGATCAACGTCTAACAATTATTTTTTTTTATTTTTTATAAAAAAAAATAAGAAGAAACAAAATAAAAGTGAATATATACGGCGGGACAAAAGAAAACTTCAAGACTAGCAAAAACTCAACTCAACTACAGTTCCCCGGCAACGGCGCCAAAATGATGAAAGGACTTTACCAGTCATTGATTAAATGGAAAAGCCTATGCCAAACATTAGAAATTTATAAACACGAAAATAAATACTCTAACTAGTAAAGTGGATAAATCCGAGGTCGGTCCACAGGGAAATGTCGGAGTTGAAGATAATTGCACGGTTTAGAAGTTTGGTTTTGCGGGTAGACGCGGTAGGGCACTAGACTTTTGTTTCTTCTTTGAAAACTTAATAAAACTAAAGCATGAAAAAAAGATGAAAACTAATTAAACTAAGTAGAATGGCAATGGGGGTTCTAACACCTAACCTAGGCCATTGAAGACTACTCCAATATCCATCACGACACGAAGGAGAGATCTCGGCATATGACCTCCCACAGGATGTTGGACTATGAAGAACAAGTCATGGGTCAAGAGATGACATGAAGATTAGAATTCGATCCTCTAGGCTGACTTACACTCGTCGGGCGATATGCTCCAAGCACGGAGTGTACGTGGCACAAACTGTCAAAGAGGTCGACAACTCTTGGTTGGACCCGAGGTGAGAACTACATTCTCCCAACCCCTACGCTACCTCAAGACTACAATTCTATATCAATCGAGTGGTTTTTAGGTGAATTCGTTCACTTAGCCATTTTGTCAAACACTTAGCGGCACATCTCTCCAAGCATGCGTCGTGTCATTATTCATATCGACGATGAATCAAAGTGATTAACACCGCTTGGCTTAGACCCTAGGTATGAACTCTTACACCCTAGACCACTACAATTTAGCCCAAATTCAGAGCATTCGAACACGAGCCGAGGTCGGGGTGCTAGTCACCCTATGGCCAAACCAAGAGGGTTACTCCATCATTAACACTACCACAAACTTGGAATTGAAACAAAACATAACACAACAATACATGAAAATGAAAACAAAATTATATTAAAAAACAAGTGCATAAACCAAGTACATAAATAGAGAGAGGGAGGAGAGTCTTACATGATTAATGAAGAGGAAATCTTCCCAAAACCCCTTAGAAATCCTAGAAAACTAGAGAGAAGGTAGATAAGAAAGAGGGAGGTAGAGAGAGGCTCTCCCCTCTTTAGAACCCTAAAAACTATACAAAACATCCCTACCATAAATTATACACAACTATATATACTCCCTTCACTTAAAAGGTCCAAATACCCTTAATGAAGTTGAATTCTGCAAAAAAACACAGGAGAGACCGGTCCTCAATGGTATGGGGGACCGGTACCCTTTACATTTCTTCTTGGCCAAAAACCTACTGCTCAAAAATCGTCCAAAAATGAACCAAGGGACCGGTCCCCGATGGTACGGGGGACTGGTACCTACTGTAGTTTTCCTCCAGCACGTGCGTCTCCTCGATAGCTTTCCAACGCCATATTACAATTGGCAATCGGAGTTACACAGCAGAAGTTATGCCCGCTTTACCAGTGAAGTGGCATGGACATGGCTTTGTTCTTCCGATAATTGGATGCCATCTTCCGGAAATTAGCACCTTTGGTGCTTCCTTGTTGCTCTTGACTTCATCAAATGGCTCGGGATGGATCAGAGACTTCTGGACTCGTCCGGGGATCAATAAATAATCTAAAAAACACGAACAAAACCACAAAACAAAGATTAAACGTATATGTACAAAAAGGAAGAAAATAACAAAATAATAACAACAAAATAGAGATATGATTGACACTCTAAACTACAAAACCGAGTGTCAATCATGATGTTAGTGGAAACCATTCGGTATATGCCTTATTGTTATAAATCGATATGTGAGGATTTGAGGCACATATCGAAATGTGCCCATATCAAAATAAGAGTATGAGCACATATCGAAATGTGATTTGAGTGGTACCAATCGATATGTAAGCATGTGAGGTTGCATTGAAGGGGGATCAGAGTGATCACATATCGATATGCGACGAAGCGCATATCGATATGTGAGCATGTTGTTGGAAATTCTGGGCATTGAAGAAGATGATGAAAATAAAATGAAATAAAATCGAAACAAAATAAAAATAAACAAAAAAAGATGTTATAAAAGGAAATGAACAAATTTGAATTAAGTGGAAGTCGATTATGTACTTCGATTCATTTATTTATGCTTTTATATTCTCATTCAAGCTATGTTTTATATTGAATATTAATATTTCCAGCTTGGACAGGTGGTGAAGCAAGTAGAATTGAGCCCTCAAAGAAATAGGGCGATCGATATTTGGTAACAAATAATCACTGTGAGTTGTTTCGGTTATTCATATGTTTTAATTAAAAAGCTGCTTGTTTAAATTTTTATCCTCATTTGTCATTGTGATATGTTGGGTTGATTGTAATGCTGAGTTAAAACACTTACGAAAAGGATGAACAATGAGAATGATAAAAACTCAATTAATCTAATGGATGAAAAAAAATCTACAAATATGGTAATTATGCCATTATATGGCTCTAAATGAGCGATGAGTAAGGCGACTAAGCCAATTTAGCCCAATGGGCGTTGAATATTGGTATTCCTGAGTCACTCTTGTGGCTAGGTTAATACTTACATTATTTGATATGGGTATTCCGGAGTCACTCTTGTGACTAGGTTAATACTTGCATTATTTGATATGGGTATTCCTGAGTCACTTTTGTGGCTAAGTTAATACTTGCGTTACTTATTATGGGTATTCTTGAGTCACTCTTGTGGCTAGGTTAATACATACACCTATATATATCACTTGCAAAGAACATACTTTAATTCTTTTCATTGGAACTTGTTTAGAATTATGAAATACTGTCCATTTATTTAATTATTTCATATGGTTTTTGATGAACACTCCTGGAATTCGATTCCAGATTCCAGATTTTCAGGGTTGACATGGATGGTCCACTACTAGCATAAGGTGTCATAGCTGGCATACATACAGTAGCTGATGTTCAGCTCATGGTCGTGTTGAACTTTGAGATCGACAAGTTGGTTGTTCATCATGGTCGCGCACTAAATAGCCTGATGAAGATGAGAAGAAAAGAGTTAGTTGAAGTTTGATGAAGTGATTGATGATCATGGTAGGACATACCTTGATCGAGCTGGTACAGACAGTAGTATACAGTTCTCCGCAATCCCATTTACCCTCTTCAACCACGTCTTTTGGCAGGAGAAGGGCCTGGGTTAAGCCCAGTGCGGTTGAGCGCTCCATAACCTGGTGGGTTTGCCTGACAAAGTGGATGGACCCTTTGGTCAATACGGGAGCCCACATAGTTGCCTCCTTTGGAGTCTTTTCTCTGTGCCTCGCGGTCTTTCTTCTTTTAGCGATATGGGCTTCATCCTCAGAATATGGTGGGGTCTCCTTGTCTAGGGAAATGATGGTTATCAACGGATGTGCGGTTATGGGATTAGTGGAATATGGGAGAGGTGCAGTAAGTTGGTTTGATGAGGTCCGGGTAGAGGTGGTTTTGGTTATGGTTTTAGCAATGGTGGTTGGTGGGATGCTGGTGCCAGTGGCAACAACAGATGCCAGTGCGACAGTTGGCAGCACATCAGAAGGGGCAGTGGTGGAAAGTTTGCATCCGAGAGGCGAGCGGATTCTGGAACCAACATCTTTTTGGAATATGCCATCGAAGTTGAACCTACTCATCTCGTCATCCCAGTCTTGGAGGAGGAGTGTTTGGTCTAGTGGGGCAGAGCGGCTAGAGGTGCTGGTTTCAACAACAGGTGGGACTACGACGAGGGTTTTGCCGCAATCAGATTTCTCACCAGTTACCTTTGTCAAAGTTCGGGCAACTCGGGGAGGTCTACGGGCTTCGGGCTCAGGATTGGTGACCAGGGAAGGATGCCTCACACCTCGGTAACCCCAGTAATGCAGTGTGTATCCCAGGAGGTTAGAAATAGATCTATCCAACTTTTGCCCAGCAGAATTTCTGTGGTTCAGCATTCTTTGTTCCTCAGTCCCTAAATACCCCTTATACTTAAGGGACTTGCAGTTGATCTTGGATGCTGCTGCAGTTGTCACAAGCCAGGTTAGTAAGAACATTGAGGGATAGTTAGAAGTAAGTAAAGAAGTGAAAAATTAATAAGGGAAGGAACTGACAGGGGATCCGTCATTGCGAGGCAGGGAGAACTTTTGTGGCTCCTCGACAGAATACTCCAGTTTCCTGTAACAATGAAGATATCATCATCGTTGCCCTTATCAGTGTCTGAGGTATTGAGGACCAATTTCCCCCGGTCAGCCCTATTATGAAGTACGAGACCCATTTTTGGTATTATTAATAGTGTAATGATACAGAATCTCGTGTATGATCATTCGAGAACCAGTAATGTGATTTACGGTTGAACCCCCCATCACGATGTGCACCATGTTGGTGGACATCTATGTGGGAGTCAAACCTAAATAGTTGCAGGATTGGCGAATGAGGGGGTCGAGAGGGAATCGAATCCCCGCCTCAAAAATATTAAGAACTAGAATTAGGATGGTGTTGTCTTCAGTGTCCTTCCACTTATAGATGAGTGGGGCGAGCTCGACACACACATCCTCCAGAACGTTGAAGTATTGAAGGAATTGTTCCATCTTTTGGGGAGAGTTAACACTAACTCTGAAAATGCACATATTCTCGAAAGATCATTCTAAGTGTAGAAGAAGAAGCAAGAGAAGAGTAAGAGTGCAAAGCAGAAGGAGAATGATTTACTTACTGAAGTTTGAAGGCAGGAGAAAGGCTCTGGAAGAAGAAGTAGCAGTTTGAGGAAAATGTGTTTAAGGATGGAATGTTCGAGATGTCAAGATTTGTTCTAATATTGCATGATTTGGGCGGGGCAATCGAAATTTGAATTTCTCGATGTTTGAGCCTCGATTTGCACAATTTCAGTCTTAATCGCTGCGTTTGGGTCCCACGACATTTAATAGGTCATGATGATTTTTGGTTAAAGTAATTGGCAGTTACAGTATTTGGTGGTTATCTACAATGATTTCATTTACTGACAGTCCGATTATCTTTGTCTACTCCTGTTGTGCAGTTGAAGTAGTCAAAGTTGGGGGGCAATTGTGGTTGGGTAAATCTGGATTAGCCACGTGGAAGTATTGATCCGGGTTTGCGGCGCAGTTATTTAGTGCGACAAGGGTACCAGGTATGTGCTACACTTAATTGTAATATTTGTGCCCTGTATCTGACATTGCAGATAAGGTCAATTCGTCTGGATTGACATCCCATCAGTGTGGCACATAGGCACCTCAAATACACAGTCTGGATGTCCAATAGGAGTCCGTACTGAGGATAAGATTTGGCCTTGTGTGTATGAACATCCAGGCAGCACATTAACTCTATTTAGGAACATACATGTTAGATCAAGGAGGATATAATTGGATGTGTATTTCATATGTAATACGTGGACTAGGTCTTAAATGATATAGCCAATCGTAGGTCCAACAGCTAGGTTGCACTAAAGATTAAGTCTGGCCTAGTAAAGCTGGACATCTTGGCAGTGCGACAAATAGGTGTTGAGGGACTGTGGGCTAGATCATGTTGAGAACTGGTCAGCCATGTATATAATTAGCACCTCGAGTGCAGATAAGACTAGGTTCTGTGCGGTAAGCATCTGCAGTACGGTATAATGTTCAGCTCGACAATAACATGGGCGGAATGTACATGCATTGGTTAATGAGTAGAAGTTAGCCAATACACATTCCAACTCTTATTAGACCAAGTAAGTATGGTAGAGGTTCAAGAACAAGTCAAACGTCCGAAGATAATCAGTCAGATGGATTGATCAGATGGGAGGACGAGAAATCTCTTGTCTGGATTCATCACTCCATTCTTGATGAGAAGTCAAAAAGTTGAAACGATGCATTAGTGGCAGAGAGAAACATACAAAAGGAAGAAAATTACACCCCTGGAAGGGACCTACACATTTTTTTGGTAACAAACCTCTGAAAAAATATTCTCTTGCTCTGTGCTTTCTCTTTTAATTTAGGATTAAGTTAATCTCCTTGGACTAACATAATCAAAGAAATCAAGTTAAAATCAAAGTCAAAATAAAAACAGTACTCAAACACGGTAAGTTTTATTCACGCACACGATGT
>NMUG010004978.1:0-13457 GCA_002855965.1 Monotropa hypopitys | reverse complement strand
TCTTGTTGATTTTTTCTCTATTGAAAAAAAAAATTAAAATTGTTAACTTTGAATATAATTTGTAGTTTATTGATTCGTTTCGACGAGAGAAATCATAAAATAAAAGATATGACAAAAATGTAAAAATAAATCAGGAACAATAAAATAAAATAAGATTAACTGTGTAAGTGTGGAAAAAATGAATTGTTAAAATTAACTCTGTAAGTTTGGAAAAAGTTTGGAAAAAATGAATGTCTGGAAGAAGTCTGGAAGAGACGTCATTTTAATCGAAATGAATGTCTAATAATTCACAATGTTATTTTATAATTTACAAAATTAATCTAACAAAATTAATTAAAATTTATCAAATAAAATTTACATTGTTTGTATAAATAGTAACCAAACGATTCAAAAAAATAGTAACCAAAGTATTAACTGAAGGACTAAAATATTCAATGAATATTATTTACAAAATTGATCTAACAACTTTAATTTTTTTTAATAGAGATAAAAAAACAATAAGAGAGTTACGCCAAATAAAATGTAATTATTTATTAAACGAAATGAGTATTATTTGATAATTTTGTGTTGTTTATATAGTTTTAAAATTAATCCAAAAAATTTATTTTGTTAAGTTAAAATGCAACAGTGTGTTGCACAGCAAAATCAGATTTTTTAAAAAAAACTTGGGACCAAAACGACGTAGTTATGGGCCTTAATACTCTTCCCCTTCTCCTCTCCCCCAAAACGACATCGTTTTGGGGGCTGCCGGGGGCAGTTTAATAAAGGGACAGCAGGGTAGCCGGATCCCCAATCCTTATCCTCTTTAATCGACAAAGGAATTGCAACAGCTCTTCAATTGATCAGCAGCCTTTTCATCGACTGATCTCTTATTTATTTTTTTAAAAATCAGCCCAACCAGATTGAAACAGCCCCATTTTTATATATTTTTCCTCTCTACTTAAATAATTCCTTTTAAACACCAAATATCCGCAATTAACTAAATAATTAGGAAAATCATTGATATTTTATAAGATAAAATATCACAAAATATACCTGTAACATACATTTTTTGGGAAACCTTCTTGTCCCTTGTTTCCTTCTTGCGATGTTGTGACTGATTTTGACCATTTTCCTTTCGATTGCTCGTAGAGTGTCTTCAGTCTCGGTGTGTGTTGAGATGGTGATGCGTTGTTCTTCTCGTGTGCAGAGAATCATTTTTTTTTCACGGAACCTTGTTGTCAAGAATTACATCCTTGCTTGGCGCATTGTTGTCTTGCGGGATACATGCTTGTGTTCGCTCTCGTTTGTCATGTCTTCGTGCGATTCCGGATTGTTGTCGTATTCGTTGGCACAATGCCTATTTGTATTCGAACGCTTCTATTCTACAATGTTGCACCCTATTGGGGACTTGTTTGAGAGTGTGTTGATTTGTTGGGTTATGGTTGGTGTGATCAGTAAGGTGACGTTACTTTTAGATTGTACAGTTGTGTTTTGAGTGTTGGGATAGAAAAGACGTGTCTTTTTGAAGTCAACTGTACCGACTTAGCTTGTGGTGATGTTTGACATGACCGATGTGTGTAGTCCGTGTCATGTGGTGTAGGAATGACCATGAAGGATTATTTTGAAAATGTGACTGGCCAGCACACCTCAAATCGAACTTCTTAGTCATTCTGGTACCGCGTTAGGTGTGTGCGGGTTGGTTGTGAGATTTTGATTGTTTGGTTCCCCTTTGGTTGGCGTTGTGGTGGCTTGGTGTGATTCGGGTGGTACAATTATTGTGTAGCCATCCCTTGTGACTTGTGTTCCTTTCAGATTCTCTCGCGTATAGGTTGGACTATTGCAATCTTGTTTAGAAATCTATCTCGGTGTTGGTTCACACGCTTGTGAGATATGGATGTTGTAGACGTCCTCACAATAGTGGAAATCATTCTTCCTTTTTCATAAAATTCTGGAAAAATAATTGGAAAAAATCGGAGTATCCTAGGTGTATCCTTCCCGTGTCGGCATTCCCGTATCGTATCCCCTCGTATCCTTGGCGTTGAGGCACTTGGAAAATTTCTCGGCATGTCCACAGCGTGTCGTGGTATGTTCTAAAATTTTGTAAAAATTTTACGGAACTTCTCGAGGTAATATTCTTGCGGTTTGACACTCGTGCCTTACTTCTTGTTTGAAATCCTACATGTCTTGCTTGATCGAGCGGTGAGTGAATGTATGGATGTACTGAAAATGTTTCTTTTTGGAGTTCTTAACTCTCTTGAGGGTAATTCCTTTTGCGTGAATCCGGTCCTTCTTGGACCGTTTGACATCATTGAGAAGGATGGGGAAGTCGCATGTCGTCTTGCTTTACCATCTAACATTTCGAATGTTCACGATATCTTCCATATTTCCATGTTGCGTACGTATGAGCCCGATCCGTCGCACATTATAGATTGGTCAAATGCGGAGTTACAGGCCGACATATCCTATGAAGAGAGGCCGATTCGTGTTCTTGATTCACGGGAGCAAGTGCTACGCGGGAAGACAATTCTATCGTTGAAAGTTTTGTGGAGCAAACATGGTTCGGAAGAGGCAACGTGGGAGCGAGAAGATGAGATTCGCGACAAGTATCTGGATTTGTTTGAATTCGTATTTTTTGGGTCGAGTTTGTGTTATCTTTGTACTCTTACCTTAAAAAATTTCGGGGACGAAATTGTTTTAAGATGGTTGAGATGTAACGACCCGTATTTTATAAAGTATTTCCGGAATTTAAATCGTCTCGTAAATTAGATTCGATATCTTATTGTATTTTATCTTAAAATCTTAGTATGATTTTAAGGTGGTTGACCCTATAATACGATAGAGAATTCGATTACGAACCCAACGCAACTTGAATCGCCTCAATCGGAGGTCGGACAGGAAAGTTACCAATTTTTAAAGTTTTCTTAGAATTTTTCTTAAAGCTGACCGGTACACAAAAAGTGGTTGACCGGTCGGGATGAGTCAGTGGACATTTCAAAAGGGCTGCGACCGGTACACATGATTCGGTCGACCAGTCGCCGAATTTCATAGAGTTTTTCAAAAGGGCCGCGACCGGTACACGCAATGTGGTCGACCGGTCGTGAAGGCAAAACTTTACGCAGAATTGCTTCATTAAGGGTATTTTTGTAATTTCAAGTCTAGGGGGTATATATACTAAATGGAGCCCGAAAATTAGGTTATCTTCTTCATTTTCTGAACCCTACTCTCTCTCTACCTCCATCCTATATACTCTCTACCTTCTCTCTAACTTTCAAGGATCTTCCAAAGGGATTTTGAAGAAATCCTAAGTATTAACGTTGTCCTACACACCGAGGGCTATCCGGGAAGCACCATAGCTCATCCATTCCTCGATTTTCAGATTTTCAGATCTCCCTGGAGAAGCTTTTGAGGTAGGAAATGTCTATTATTTAGTGTGTTCTTGGTTGTGCCCTCCCCTAATCCCTTGTATGAGCTTTAATTTTATTCAATTTCATGCCTAGGTGTTAAATCATAAAATTGACCTACGGTTTGGTCTTGATTCACGAAATTGGTTTAGGGCTTTTGTAATCCTAGTGTTTAATTGCAATTCCATGAAGTCAATTTCATGTTTGAGTAGTTTGGGTGAAAACCCCCAATTTTTGGAAAACCCTAGATTTTTATAAATTAGGGCTTTTGGTGTGTTGACCATCTCATGATAGAATTGAATGCGTATTCATGCAATTGAGCATAATTCACGTTAAATTGATATATTAGACATATTGATCATGTGTGGAAAATCATGAGAAGGCATGTGGGGTTGATATTGTATCATTAAGTCTTGCATGAAATAAATTGAGATCAATAATATAATCATTCATGCAATTGGGCATCCTTAATGTGTGTGATGCATGTGGTGTGTGATGCATGTGTGTTGGTCATGGGGTATGTGGGGTCTATTGTCACATTGTAAATTGTGAATGTAATGGAAAGAAAATGATGACCCATGAATTGGACCATACCTCAACCCATTCACGTGATTTTCAGAATGGAGGTTGAGATCATTCGCGTAACTTTCGGAATGGTAGTTGAACATCTTCGCGTGATTTTTTGGAAGATTGTTTATGTTGGTTACTATGATAGGCAGTTTATGATATAAGACATTCGCGTGATTTTTGGAATGTCATGGCATTCACATGATTTTCGGAATGTGGGATGGTCACTCTATCCGCGACATTGTGCACAATGGGGGTAGCGTAGCCCTCCCAACGTTACTTGGGGAATGATGGATAGGAATGGACAGCTTGTCGGCCAACACCTATACCAATTCCACCCTATCAAGTATTACAACAATATTTGGGAAAATGTGGAACAAATAGGATAACTTGGGATTCAAGGAGTATCCTTTGTATAAAATCAAGAGAAAGAAGGCATTGAACTCATGTGTGTATCTTGGAAGAAAATGGAAATTTATGTGTATGTGGTTAAGCACTTGTTCTAGTTGCTTTGTTAGCATACCTTGCATGTGATTGTGTGATGGAGTCACATAGTAGAAGTGGTTATCCATGGTATGAATTCAGAGATAAAAATGATGAACGTTGATGCTTCTATATAAGAAAGAGTATGGTAACTCATACGCATGTGATGTGGGCATTGTTCTAGTAGCTATTGTTATAATAGTTGGCATATGTTGTTCGATTAGAGTTACATGGTAGAAATGGATCATTGCCTTTGTTATGTCTTGCACATATGCATGTGTTGCATGCCCGACATTCACACACTCGTTCACGCCGGTCTTGAGCATGCTAGGTAATAGGTATTTCCTACTTTGGCGTGATACGCCCTTATTTTTTTTCCACAGGTTGTGATCCCTCTCTTGGAGGCTTGGAGGCTTGAGGCATTGGAAAAAGATTTGAAAGAAGTCCCCTTTCTTATTTTGTTTTAAATTGGGGATCATGGAGCTTGTAATAGAGTAGGGAAATTTGTAATGTTTTGGACTTGTACTTTCCCCTCTCCCTAACTCTACGGTTTGGACTGTATCTTTCTTTTAAAACTCATGTCTGGATTTTTATGTTGGTGAGTAATTGGGATGGGTGATACTTAGATGTTTGTGAATGAAGTAATGATCCTTGTTGCTCACTATTTAAAATGGTTTCAAAAAAAAATTTTGGTTTGAAAATCTGGTGCATGATACGCGGGCCAAGCGCTGCGCTAGCGCCACGGCGCTAGTGACTCGCTGGCTTCTGTATTTTCTGTAGACGCTTGGTTCAAAAGTGGCGCGCCGCTAGTGCGCGGCGCGCTGGGTGGCACCTTGCAGAGAATAGAAAGATTTTCTTAAAAACATTTTTAAACTTATTTTTTATTTGTAAAACAAACATATATATATATTTAAAAATAAGTCTTTGAAAAATAATATATATATATATGTATAAAAATTCATTCATTGAAAACCATTATATATATATATACTTTAAATGCTCCAAAAATATATTTAATGAAAAATAACAATTATGCATATGCCGAAATTTTAGTGTTATACCTGTTGTTGAACACGCGGGTCTCATTAGAGTTTCTAACTTCGATTATCTTCGTTTTCTGTGCTTGAGTCTTCACAACTTCAATTCTATCTTCTAAAAACTAGAATAGTACATAGCCCGATAGATCAAACGATCCCAGAAAATAAAATAACAAAATATAAAATTTACATAAATAGCTAATGATTATTTGCAATTGATTATTACTCATTAAGGCTTCTAAAATACCTTAAAATCTTAGCTTATAACCCTCCGAACAAGTCTCAAACAAATCCCAAAACCATACCTCAACGCTCAAATATTTCTAAAAAATGGCCTGGGGGACCGATCTCCATAGGTACGGGAGACCTGTACCTCCTACCCATAAAACACCACTGACCCCCGCCCCCAATGAAAAGGGAGACTGGTACCCAGAGAATAAATGATCCAACTGATGGCAGGGGACCGGTCCCCGACAGTATAAGAGACCGGTACCTCCTGGGCAGATTCTATTTTTGGGTAAAATTGTTTCAACCAAACCTCTCCCAAATCCTTTCAAACACACTTTGATGCATAATAACTCGAAAACCTTACTTACTAATGTTATTCCCCAAAATGCCCAAAATGCCCAAAATCAAAGATTTTTCTCTAAGTTCTTCACAAAAATGGATTAGAACTTGCACCCCTATTTACCCACCAATTTGTCTTTAATCTAACAAAATAAAGACATCAAAATAATTACAAGGGTACTTACTTGAAGATCCCTAAGGTTTTGGAGTTGATTCTCCCTTGAATCCTTGCCAATTTCTTCAATCTCCAAGCCTCCCTCCCTTTTCTCTCTCTATCTCTCCAACTTGATACAAATACAAATGAGAAGGTTTGTCTAGGCTTACCCCCCCCCCCAAAAAAATTAGATTTTAACCTTTAAAGACGAATATAGCCTTGGTCAAAACACTTATTTACCTAATTAACACTCATATTTATTAGTTTGTATTTCACAATTTACCCTTGAATATGGAATTATACTCCTAAGACTCCCTTATCAAATTATTTTGTTTATTCTTTAAATAACTAAATTAAATACAAAATGAGACGGGTGTGACAAATCATCTCTCCTTAGAAAATTCCACCCTTGAAATTGATAGAAATACTTAAATAAAGAGTTATGGATATTTTGACTTCATCGCATCCTCACCCTCCCATGTGGCCTCTTCGACGCCATAATTCTTCTAAATGACTTTCACCCACGGAATAGCCTTGGAGCGCAGAACTTGCTCCTTCCTATCAACAATCTTCAAGGGTTCTTCCGAATAAGATAAATCTTCACGAATTTTCAATGCTTCCACTTTCAATACATGAGAAGAATCTCCAAAGCAATTGCGAAGCATGGATACGTGAAAAACATCATGCAATCTTGACTCCATTGGCAACACCAAATGGTAAGCAATAATTCCCACTCTCTACACAATTTTATATGGCCCGACATACCTTGGAGCTAATTTTCCCTTTCCCTGAAAATGGATAACACCCTTCCATGGAGAAACGCGAAGGAATACCCAAACTCTAACCAAAAATTCCAACTCACGCCTATAGTTATCGACATAACTCTTCTTCCAATTTTGAGCAATTTTTAACCTTTCCTAAATCAATTTTACGCATTCTGATGACTACTTAATCAACTCCGGACCCAACTGGTAGCATTCTCCTACCTCACTCCAGCAAATAGGTGTACAGTAACGCCTTCCATACAAAGCCTCGTAAGGGGCCATACCAATGCTACTTTGGTAACTATTGTTGTATGCAAATTCCACCAAGGGTAGATAATCATCCCAAGCACCCCGAAAGTCAACCACAAAACCACAAAACATATCCTACAATATCTGGATAGTCCTCTCCGAATGACCATCCTTTTGAGGTTGAAAAGTCATGCTAAATTTTAAAGAAGTCCCCAAAGCATGCTGCAAACTATGCCAAAATTTCGATGTGAACTCGGGATCCCTATCCTAGACGATAGACACTAGAGTCCCATGAAGTCTAACAATCTATGCAATATATAACTTGACATACCTCTCTGTAGAATATGTGACCCTTACTGGCAAAACATGAGCTGATTTGGTCAAATGATCTACTACCACCCAAATAGATTCAAAGCCTATACTATACCGAGGTAACCCAACAACGAAATTCATGGTCACATGCTCCCACTTCTATTCAGATATAGGTAGATTTGTAAGCAAATCCGTCGGTCGTTGGTGTTCTACCTCAACCCGTTGGTAAGTCAAACACTTAGCAACAAATTTTGCAATATCTCGCTTCATACCCTTCCACCAAAAGTTTTCACGAAGATTATTATACAGTTTGTTGCCACCTAGATGCATGGCATATGTCGAGCTTATATGCCTCCTCCAAAATTTCACGCCTCAAATCAAGATCGCACGGAACACACATTCTAGAACCAAAAAACAACATGTCATCCCCTCTAACTTTAAACTCACATTCCTCTCCATCGCTTACTTGTTATTTCTTTTTCTTCAAAAGCTCATCTAACTTTTGTCCCTCTCTAATACAATCCACAAACATAGGACGTACAGGAAATCGAGGCAACAAAATATCTCCTTCCCCAAAATCAAACTTGGAGCTCAACTTTTTTACATCACAAACATTTTCAATCCGAGCACATCAGACAGAAGACAAACTCACTACTGACTTTTGACTCAAGGCATCAGCCATAACATTGTCCTTCCTCGGATGATAGTGAATAGAACAATCATAATCCTTGATGAGTTCCAACCACCTCCATTGCCTCAAATTCAACTCTTTTTGGGTAAACAAATGTTTCAGACTTTGGTGACCCGTATATATTTCATATGTAACCTCATACAAGTAATGATGTCACTGCTTAAGTAAAAACACTACACTTGTTAATTCCAAATCATGGGTAAGGTAATTCAACTCATTCGGTTTCAACTGAGGAGAAGCATAAGTAATTACTTTGTCCCTCTGCATTAATATGCAATCCAACCCATGCAAAGACACGTCACTATAAATAACCATATCGTTGGTGCCCTCTGGAACTGACAAAACTAGTGCTGACACTAACTTTTCTTTCAAAACCCAAAAACTAGCTTCGCACTCCTCAGACCATACAAACTTCACATTATTTCTTATTAATTTTGTCATTGGCAAGGCAATAGAAGAAAATCCCTGAATGAATCGACGATAATACATGGCTAAGCCCAAAAAATCTGAGTCTCGGACACATTGATTGGTCTCTCCCAGCTCACTACTGCTTTTATCTAGTTAGGATCAACCCGAATACCATCACTATAAATAACATGACCCAAGAACACCACACTCCTTAGCCAAAATTCCCATTTACTAAATTTTCCAAACAAACATTTTTTCCTCAAGGTCTGAAGCACAATCCTCAAATGACATTCATGCTCTTCCTTACTCTGAGAATACACCAAAATTTCATCTATGAATACCACCATAGAAGAATCTAAATAGAATTGGAAAACTCGATTCATTAGATCTATAAACACTGTCAGAGTATTGGTAAGCCCAAATGGCATAACCAAGAACTCAAAGTGACCATATCTAGTATGGCTGACTTAGGCACATCACAATCTGTAATTTTTAATTGGTGGTACCCCAACCTCAAGTCAATCTTTGAAATATCATTGCCCCTTGTAACTGATGAAACAAATCATCAATCTTGGGCAAATAGTACTTATTTATTACTGTCACCTTATTCAATTGATAATAGTCTATACACATTCTCATAGACCCATCCTTCTTTTTAACAAACAACACAGGTGCACCCTAAGGAGACATGCTAGGCTGAATAAATCCCTTGTCTAAATATTCTTTCAATTGTACCTTTAATTCATACAACTTCGCAGGAGCCATCTTATATGGTGCACTTCAAACAGGACTCACCCCTGGTACTAACTCAATATTAAAGTCAATTTATCTATCCGGCACAACTCCCGATAACTCTTCAGGAAAAACATCCTCAAAGTCTCTAACTACAGAAATATCCTTAACACACGATTCTATTTTCTGAGTATCTATGACATAAGCCAAATACCCATGACAATCCTTTCTCAACAAAGCTCTAGTGCGAACACTAGATATAAGACAAGGTTTACCCACAACTTTCTCACAATAAATCTTCAATTCTTTTCCACCAGGAATCTTAAATAATACTTCTTTACTAAGATAGTCAATAATAGCATGGTGTGATGCTAAGAATTCCATCCCAAAATGACATCAAAATCCAACATCGTCAAAGGTACCAAGTCTACTAAAAGAGACTTCCCACTAACTATAAATGCACACCCCGGGTAACATGTGTCAACAATAATAGTTTTGCCCACAGGTGTAGAGATATCCAAGGCACAAGACAAAGTAATAGATAATTTATCTAACATGCGACTGAAAGAGACTGACACAAAATAATAGGTAGAACTAGAATCAAGCAATACACGAGCATGATGTCCAGCAATAAGAGAAATACTTGTCCCTACATCTAGAGCCCTCTGTCATGTTACTGCAAAAACTCTGCCAGGAACTACATTGCCACATGTACTTATAGCCACACCACCTGGTGCACTTCTCACGAAAGAGGTTACCGGATCCCTCGGATTAGCACACTGTGGCGATTTGTGCCCAAATTCTCCACAAGTAAAACAGTTAACCTCATGAATTCCCCCATTTGTCTTTGGACATTCTCTAACCAAGTGATCATCTCCCCCACATTTAAAACATTGACGAGTCCCTCCCAGCCCACTAGCTACAGTCTTTTGACTTCCCCCTTGATTGCTTTTTCCCTAATGGCAACTGCCTTGGGATTTAGAACCACCATGTCCCCTAAGGAAGTGAGACTTAGTCTCGCCACCCTTTGGACCACCACCTTCACTGGTAGTCTTACCTGACCAATTGCGACTAGATCGGCTCTTCTTAGCACGATGCTCAACCATTTACTGTACATCTCTTCCAATTTTCCGAGCAATATCAACTAGGTCAGCATAATCCCTTTCTCTGAAGGATGTCAACCTCGTAGATGCTAGGAATTAGAATAGTTTAGAAATGCCTACAATGGCATCCGTATTCATCAACTCTATTACATATCGAGACAAAATGGCAAACTTCGCCTCATATTCTAATATAGTCATACTACCTTGCTTTAGATAAAGGAAGATAGCCTCCTGATCTATCCTATAGCTTTCAGGACAATACTGATCATTGAACCCCTTCACAAACATCTCCCAAGTAATAACCCTAGGGACAATAGAAATCTCCCCAAGGTCCAGTGTCATAAGCTGATGATTGTAGGCATCCTACTAGGACAAGGACTCACCTTTCAACTTGAAGGATGCTAAATTCACCTTCTATTCATCTGAAATGCCTATCGCTCCAAAATCCTTCTCAACACCCCTAAGTCATGCTTCAGCTGCCATTGGGGATATGGTCCCCTCAAACTACGAAGAGTGCAGCCTATGAGCATTCCACCACTATATAAAAGCAGCATAATTCTCTAGAAACTGTGTCATAGCAACTTCCATCCTATCAGCATTGTTCTCAATTGGTGGCTTCCCCAGTGCTGGAGGTTGGTTTACCTCCCCCTCACCCGGACCGATCGAAGTGGTATCCTCCATGTTATCTATAATAATATCCTAATTTAGCGGTAATCATGTTATAGTAGATAACACATAATCATGCAACACATAACAGGTAACAGTACAAACCAAAATCAACACATAAGTATCTAACAGCCTTCGGTTTCACTACTAAGTCATTTCCTAGACACAACTCTAAACATGGTGTTTCAATATATCATGTCTTTCCAATTAACTTTCCAAGACCTTTTGTTTGAAAACACGTTGATCAGATGCTTTTCAAAACAGATTTCAAGGTAGTCAGTTGGGTGTCAAACTAACACTCACGATAATCCCATAATATACACAACCACCCCCATCCTAAACTCTCACCTCTAGATTTATCAAATCTCAAATCACACTTATTCCAAAATCTCACAACCTAGAGCTCTAATACCAAGTTGTCATGACCCGTCCCAGAAACGACAGTTTAAAGATCACTCGAACATGACATCGTGATTAAACATCACATACAAACCACTAAGTATCCAAATGGATATCCATATAAACAATAAACTCAAATCACACAGCGAAAGATTGAGATAAAATCTCTGAATAAAAGAAACTCCAAAGGTAATCAAAATAATAACAAGAGACCATCACATAGGTCTATCTATAAAATCCCATAAGAACTGATGCAAATATTTTCAAAAACATAAACACAGTCTCGCATATACCCACTAACAACTAGAAATAAAATTACATAAAAGATTTCAAAACAAAAAGATAAAGCTCATCGTCTCTATCCCAAAAGAGCACCTCAATCTGGCTTGTAGTGAACCCGTTAAGCATCCAAATCTGGACATAAATTGCAAAAGAAAAATAGCAAAGAATATCCAGAAATATGTTAGATACCAAAAGACCATACATGGAAATCCACATGCAAAGTATGAACGTATCATGAAAGCATGAAGACTACTAATGTGTCATACAACTCGTACGTAATGTACCATTTAACCTATTTCATCTTAAAGGTAATTTTCCTTTAATTTCACGTTTGAAATTGATTTTATTATCTGATGACAAGGACCTGATAACAAGTCCATAACACCCTACATTTGGCCTCACGGCTTATTCGTATGCATTCCCAAGGGTACAACTTTTATATATTGTTAACACCCTACACTTGGCCTCACAACTTATTAGTAATAATGACCAAGGGTACATTATTATATTTCCAAAAAGTTTTCACCATTAATAATATAGATTTCATACCTTGTTTCGTGTCACGTTTCACCTTCCAAATCATATGTTTATATATGCTCATTCCCTAGCACTTCTATCAAAAAGATATGCAAGGAAAATCATATAAACAAGTAGCATGCCTCTACATAAATCCAGATAAAATCAACTAACACAAGTAATAGTGCTTTTCCATATAAGTGCAATAAAGGAATCTCATAGGTAAAGTAACCACAAATAGCCACATAAAGCAAAAAAGGAATAAACATGTACTAAATTGTATCTTTAGCACATGTCCTAATTAAATTCTATTAAATAAATTATTAGGGCGAATTCATATTTAAACTAATATAAATGGTTGAATGTTTATTGATATTAACAAGTATGTGGTGAACTGTTAAGCATAAAAGGTGTTAAATCGTTTATGGTTTCCATGCGAGGTAATAGATGTGTTGCATTGTGAGGTATAGCTTTGTTGGACTTGCATGATTGGCAGAAGTCCATGGTGGTTTATAGGTCATCGAGTATGTAGATAGGACTCTCGAGGTTAGAGATGGTATTGATGACTCTAGTGTGAGGATTGTTTGGAAGTCTTAGGTGAGATCTAGGAAGGTCGGAAATCATTGTGATAAAGTCCTTGGATATCTAGAATATGGAGTAATTGTATGAGGTATATTGGTATGTAAAGTTTAAACTTATTTGAGAAAGATGGTAATGTTATCAAGGTGATTTGAGGTTAGCTGTTAAATCCTCATAAAAGTTTAGAGGTGTTTTCGGTGGAGTTCTTAATGCCTTTCGGTGTTTAGATTGATGAGGAAGTGTTTGAGGTTGAGTTTGGGGTGTAAGAGTATCTCCAATGGTCTAATCAAACTTACAAATCATCAAAAATTAACAACATTTTGCCAAAACTATCTCACAATGGAATAATCAAAAGTTAGCAACCCCTTAACCAATAACCAAATTTAGACTTTGGATAATCAAATTTAACAATCTTTCTCCAATAACCAAACTAATTGGACCCCACATATCTACAATTAATTACACTCATTATTACACAAAACTCTTCTCTCTCCTCCATTATTTTAAATGATTAGTTTTTAAATTTATTTTGTAACATAAAGTAAGTTTTTACAGTTTTTTTAAA
>NMUG010004977.1:0-13456 GCA_002855965.1 Monotropa hypopitys | reverse complement strand
AAACATGCATTTCTTTGGTCCACGAACTTCTCTCCAATGATCAAGTAACGTTCTACGCAAAAGCATAACGAACGAGAACAACGTTTTCTAATTCCACTAAAGTTTCTCTACCAAAATTGGAACCACTAACCTTCGAGTCAAGGATGCAACATCTTTTGAACAGAGGAAATTTCCACCGAACTCAGGAGCGAAACAAGATCGACAAATGTCACCCAACTAGAAGCTCGGAGTAAAACGACACACTACATGGGTGATCTGCAATTTGAGATGTAACTCAAACATGACATCACAAGGAATGGGAAAGGTCCCACCACAAGCATCAAACAAGACGCAAGTCAAAGGAATGTCATCCAAGAGTCAACTGATCTTACAACATACAGTGAATGGAGTACAATTCAAATGAATGTTATCAAGGAGCCAACAAGCTCCGCACGAATCGTCAACAAGAAACAACAAAACACTAGATAAAAAGGGATGCTGATTGGGTGCCAAAGATCATCAATCGAGGAAATATCAACCCATGGCCCACAACAAATCGAACACGAGACTTCCTAAATTTCCAAGACCCATTAACCTGCGATCTTCGAAACACACGGTACAAAAGTATGTACCAGATGAAACAACCAAGGAAAAGTCAAAATCTCTTTTGCCATTAGAGTTTCAACACTACATAATGGATACACCACTTGTGCTCAAAACATGACTGCCAAAGAGATGGTCTATCACGGAAAAAGAAAGGAAACTGTCGATAAGGATTACACCGATCAAAGCCAACACCAACCGAAAGAAAGGAGTCATAATGCCACTCATAGAGATATTAAACCAATGATACTTCACATGTGCTTCCTTATGACATACCACATCAACCGAGTCAAACAAAAGAGATGCCGCTCGACAAAATGCATAAGATCTATACAAGGGCAGTCTACATCGATGTCGAGATAGAACGATTGCAAAAAGTGACACTGGTCGCTTAGAAGAATCTAACACTTACAACGGATTCACAAGGGCGAACTTCGAACCCATACCTAACCCAAAGGAAATACACGATGGTCTAACAAATCGATAGACGGTAAGGGACACGCCAATAGAATTCACAGCAATGAGCATGCAGAGCGTCAAGGATCCTACAACTCCTTACAAACCAAGAGTTTGCACAAGAGGATCACCTACGCCATCGAGCTAGAAATGGTTTAAAAGAAGCACATTCATTCAAGATACCCACGACACGATTCGCAACCACATAGCTAACTTACAAGGGGACAATCAATGCCATTCAATCAAGAAGACCCAAGCAAACACAATAAAGATAAACAACTCTTAAGGAGCATCCAAGCCTCCACATGAGCAGTAAGCCCAAATACCAACAAACGGACATCGATGACGGGCTTCTCACGACCAACTGACCTCAATCCAAGGCAAGGCAAGAGTTCAAGGGAAAAAGGTACGTCGCAGCTGAGCTTACACTCATGAACTAGCCAACAACGGCACCAAAAAGCCTACAAAATCCAAAACGAGCGCAACTAATTCAATTTCGCGAAGAGATATGACCAACGGGTCATACCCCTTAAAGAAGAACACTAGAGAATCTTGGCAACGCCTCAAGATTTCCACTAACATAACAGAGGGAACACAAACTCGGATGAACTATAAGGTTTAATTTCCCAACAACTACACGAATGTTAACACCTCAATATGGAAAAACAATTAAACTTTGAGACTTAAGGGCTCCAAAGGACACCACTAATCACTAAACCAAAGCCAAAGTCACCCAAAATCCAAACACAACGTGCCAACAAGACCCAAGTTCCACCTTATTAATGGCAAGACAAAGGATAATCTCAACAACAATCCTCGAGTACTTCCACAAATCTCATCTTGCCACAATCACAACCTTAACTCTAACGAAACAGAGAAGCCTAAGACCAACCAATAACCACAAAGGATTCATCATGATCACTAGAAACGAGGACACAAGAGCACCTAAACACCGCAAGGCAACTAGGCTTGCCACAAGAGATCAATACTCAACTTCCAAAGGATGGAGAAACTCAACATTCGTGGAAGGAGACAAACAAGCAGAATACCTCAAAAACACAAGGCCATGGTGCGATAGAGCACATCAAACACAAAGACATGACCGGAGAACAATGTAATGACCAAGAGAACCTATGGAGACTAAGTGTCTCCCCATGGCTCCAAGGTATTTGAACCGAAAGCTCTGATACCAAGTTGTCACGCCCCAGATTTTCAAACCATTTTTTTGAAATACAATTTAAATAATAAACAGGGCATACAACTATTTGCCATCCAGATACAGTCAGTTAAATTTCTCATTACGTCACAGAGCAGTACAAAGTAGAAACACAAAAGAGGTACAAAAGCGGAAAGAGTACAAGCACTAGCCTATTACAACTACTACAGTGAAAAGAAAGAACTACAAGTACAAGAAAAGTACAACTGAAACTGAAGTACTACAACTGAATGATGGAACAGTAAATCCCAAGAAAATCCAGCAGCTGACTCCAACTCTACGTCACCAAGTCTGGCTAGCCCTGCAACACAGAACTAGAAAAATGAAAAGAAAGAGGGTCTGAGCAAACCACGACTCAGTGAGAAAACCCCTAACTACTACCAAGCATGCTCATGTGGTGCGTGCCTACATGTCTACAGGCAACAATACAAAAGCAGTAAGGAACTCAAGTGCACGTGAGGCAAACTTAACTCAAGGAAATAGAGAACATAGGTGCATCACTAACAAAATGTGTCTAGCCAAATCCTTAACACCAAATGAGTGCAACAAGGGGTAAGACATCCTAAGTCCAACCAAAGTAACCTCTAACACAACTCAACCAACCTTATCACTAAGATAAGTTAACTCTAAACATCTGCGAAGGATTCCAAACCAATCGAAATGCTAAGATATCCAACCGTTCTATCTTGCTCAAGACCACTAGCTAATTCCACGACTCAGCTTATGCCCACACAATCCACCAAATCCCAATGAACATCATTTATTCTTCCCTTTTCTCTTTCTCTCTCTATATATAGATACACATTGGTGAATTGATTAATCTTTCTTGGTTAGTGTGTTGGACTATATTTTGAAAAGAGTCGCATGAGTCTCGAACCGTCCCACAAGTAAGGACCGGCCTACCCCAAACATGGATTATGCTTCGAAAACCAATTAGAAACCATTAAGCCGGGGATTGATTTATAGTCACCCCGACGAGTTCAAGGATCGACTAGCTCACGAAGGAATCACGAATTGATTCGAGTTGTCTCAACGAATTCCAGAACCAACCCCACACGCGAATGGCCACGAATTGGCCCGAGGATCACGAATTGATCTGGAGACCATGAATTGATCTCATCTCCCCACATATCAACAATCACATAATTTGGTTGGTTGTTTAATATAGGTGAATTGATGGGATTGACGAATTCAATTCAAGGGAACGAATTTCCCAACACTAGTGACGAGTTCACTTCAAAGGAATAAATTCCCACCTAAGTGTGACGAATTCACACATCAACACACATATCATTTATATAGTCATCCGACCAACCCAATCTAAGGTCACTTATATCGTAGGGACGAATTCCCAAGCTAAGTGTGACGAGTCCACACATCAATACACAATTTCCATCACTATGGCATTTCACCAAACACCTAGAGTGCACAAGTGCACACAAGGGTCCTAGTCACTAAGGACACATAATCAATCACCCATCTTGCAACCCAACCTTCAAGATCATTCACAAGGGTCCATGCAAGACCTAACAACCTCAATCAACCATGAATTTGACTCATAAGCCCCATGGGCATCATATCGAACACTTAGTGGGCACAAGATCACCACTGAATTCCTTTGACTCTGTAAACCTTTCCCAAGCCACTCAAAGTGTAGATTACAAACCTATGCTAACCCTAGGTCACAAAGAATGTGACGTACGTACTATAACTACCAAATCGAAACCTGTATATACACACACACATACTCGACAATAGTTAAGAATTTACCCATCGGAGATTTGCTGGAGCTCCAAGTTCGCCGGAGAGTCGTCCTTGACACCACCACAAACCGAAACCGTCAATGTGTAGATCGGGAAGCCCTCGTCGATGTTAATGAAGGGCAAAATTTACAAAACCCAAAGATTAGCCATGAAATCAAGAGGGAGAGGGAGGAGAAATGAGTGAAATGAAGAGAGAGGCTTACGAAATGGAGAGGAAGTGAGAGAGAGATTTTGGGCCAAAAATGCCCTCAACATGCATATAAGTTATAACATATATATATATACCCCCATGTGAAATGACCGAAGTACCCTTAATGAGAACAAAATCTGCCAAAAATGACTCTGTACATCGGTGCGAGGAAAATCTGCACTGGTGCAAACTCCTTAAAATTCGAGCAGAAGGTTTTGTGCACCAGTGCAACTCCCCTCTACACCGATGCAAACTTCCAAGAACTCCTGCACCGGTGCAAGCCCACTTTGCACTGATGAAAACTCTTCCTGATGCTAGGTTTTCATGCCAAACCCCCGGGAACTTCCCCAAAACACTCCGAATCAAATACGAATCATGTGGATGAACCGCGAAGGAGTCCAACACCTAATTCTAATCGTCAATACAAACTGAGGAGTCCATATAAAATCCCTCAATTGATTTGAGTAGTGAATTTAATTCTGGAAAAACCGTTAGAAAATACGAGTCGTGACAGTAACTCTCGATGAAATTGTAGAGTATACACTGAAAATTGCCTAACGGGCACTGATACGATAGTGACACGCGGAAGCACGTGGCCAGCACCTAGAGGGGGTGAATAGGTGGCCAATTAAAATTACTTTAACAATATAATGGATTTACTTAACAGTGATTATTTAAATCAAGAATGTATTTCAATTAAATTGAAGTTAAAACCAATGTAAGCTTATGTTAATTAATAAGGGTGAATCTCTTTAAGTAAGTTCTACTTCTTATTTTATGAATACAAGTGACTGTTTAATATGCAAGTGAAATCAACACAGTATATGAAATAAGACAATAACAGGTGCAAGTGTAGTGAAGAGAAGTAGAGACAAGAGCAGCACAACACCAGGATATATAGTGGAAACTACATAAGCATCATATGATCCCTATGTATAAAATCACTGACCTAATCTACGGTTTCACTAGAAATAACAAAGGTTCAGGATACAAGAGTTATCGAACTTATCCACAAGCCCACCTAACTCCTATCCTAAGCTCCCCGAGCCCCTTTTGCTATCCTCTAGCTGTCCACGATACCCAATATCGATCTCCGAATCTCAATCAGCTCCGGAGTGCTCCGACCAAGGTGTAGATAGGTCAACAACAGCTCCAGGTGTGTGCAACATGAACGAGCGAAAACAAGAGAATCATAAAGATGAACACAAGGAGTGAATCAAGGTGAAGACCCAATCAGAGAATCCTAAGGAAACTATAAGACGATTCACTACACAATGAACAGAGTGGACAAGGAAGAATTTCAAGTCAAGAGGACCTAAAGGAAACCTCAAGACAGTCCACTACAAATACACTAGAATATGAAATTCTAGTACAATGAAATAGTCTAAGGAGTACAAACGACAGCACCAATGGTGACACAACTCCAAAGAACAAAATAGAGTGAATCAGGGCAAGACGGCCCAACAACAATTCCTAAGGAATGAGAAGGATGATTCACAACAAGGTTGATTTAGGTAGGAGAATCAAAGGATGAATTCTATATACAACTTCCAAAACAACCAAAGACAGTTTCAAGAGATTACTAGGCCAAAGCTAGAATAAAAACCCCAAAAGAAATTGAGCAAGGATATATTCACCAAACCAACAGGCTAGAACACAACCCACGGTAAAATATACCTACACAATCTCTAACAAGCCACAAGGGCAAGGGCAAAAGCTCAAGACTAGAATATGAACCCTAAGAGAGATTAGACACAACTCACTAAACCACTATGGTCAAGGACAAAACAATGATGATGCTAAAGAATATCCCTAAGTGAGTAAAATGGGCAAAGTTAGATTTTACTAGATGAACACTAAAAGCCCAAGGAGGAGATTGAAGGCACCAACTCAAACAACACGGGTCTAGTAATGAAAGCGATAACGACAATGACCCTAAAAAGAGTTTGGAGAGACAAAATCCTAGATAATCCTAGGACAACAACAAGAACAGGGGCGGATCCAGGGGGGTCCGGTGGGGGCCCGGGCCACCCCCAACTCAGCAAAAGCAAAAAAAATATATGTATATTTGGAACCCAGAAACCCTATTGCGCCGCACTCCCGTTTCTTCTTTGCCTTCAACCCTCATGGTTTACTGTTGGAAAGGCTTAAGAAGAGCTGATAAGTGAGGACCATCCATTGCCTTTGGAGAACATAAATCCTTTAATTTGCTTTTCATCTCCACAACTGAAGCTTCTTAACGGGAGCCCAAGTTCTGAATCAATTTTGCAAGAGAAAATTAATTTGCCGTGATCGTGATCTCTGCCGATCTCTGTTGCGAATTTTACTTTAGCGAAATTGGTTCTGAAAACGATTTTTTTGGATGCTTCAAAGAAAGCAGAATTTTTGCAAGGCTGATCTTGTTGTTCTGTTATTGAGAGCTGTTGGACAGGCTGCTTCCACTAAGCGGCACCGATGGTTGTTTTCAAATGCCCATTGTGGAGGACAGAATTCTATCAGTCCTACAAACAATCAGGATTTATTACAGGTATTACCATGTTTTTTTTCACTTGAAAACTTGTTGAATTACTAATCTTTTTGCTGTGATAAAGTTAATTTATTCATTTTTTGAGTAGTATAGAGGTGGTTTCTATTACTAAGTTGTATCTTCCATTTCTTAGTTGGTTATTGTATTGTTGCATTTTCATTTGCAGGACAATTCTGAGATTCAATGCCAATTTTTATTCTTTTTTGAGGTGTTTGAATGATGTAACATTTGCAAGTCTCTAATATGATAAATTAATGGTTGAACTTTTGATATTTCGATGAATAAGTTAATGGTTGAACTTTTGATGTTTCGATGGAATTTTTGTACGGTTTAAGTTTTTGGTAATAGAAAAAAAATCCGCCCCCCCTCGATGTTCAATCCTGGATCCGCCCTTGAACCTTACAATGTGAATAACCCATATATCAAAATACCTGATATTTATTAAGAACACACGACACCATTGAGAAGCGATGTAACTCATGCAAGATAATATAAGGAACTACCATGAACCGAATCGATCATGTCAACATGGGCGGATCCAGGGGCTGGTGGGGGCTACACCCCCTTCCCCAAATTTAAAAAAACAAAAAAAAATTTAAGGTATTTTTTTATTAAAAAAATTGTATGGATTTTTTAGGGGTAATAGTTTAAAAATTGATTCCCCGCCCCCCGCCCCTGACCCTAGCCCCTCCCGATGTTAAATCCTGGGTCCGCCCCTGAACAAGAACAAAAAAAACACAATGAGGAACCCAGAAAGTCGAAATCAAAACAAGAAAATCACAGTGCATATGTGTGTGTCAACAACTCAGCAACAACAAATTGCAGCCACCTATTGTGAAAGCATATATCTGTGATGATGATATGTGATTTGTGTATTGCAAAAACAAGACTGAGAGTATGTGGGTATAAAACGAAAAACAGAAAATCAAAAGAAATCAATCCTGCTGATTTTGAAATCAGACAATCCGAAAAACACACAGAGCACAAATTGGTCTCAACCAGAACGCGAACCCAGACACGAGATCAAAAAGGAATTCGCACAAGTGTGACACCCAATCGCAGCATATATGGAATAAAAAGGAACATATCAGAAATCAACCAAACAATCAGGAGCAAAAAATCAATTAATAGTTAGAAGAACAAAAGAAAAACGATCCTGCTGCATTGTGGAGCTCGTCTGCAATGATAATGGCTGCCGAGACCCCTACTACGATCGTCCCCTGCTGGTTCTGCGCGCCTCCTCCGTGAGCTCCACCTCCGATGGATTCAATGGCTGCCGAGTCCAGACCCCGACTTCTCACCTGCGTATATGGCTGACGAGTCCAGCGCGCCTCCTCCGTGAGCTCTATGTATCCTCCCTCTCCGTCACTGTATCTATTTCGCGGCTGTCCCTCTTTTTGCCGAACGGGGGAGGGGGGAAGAAGATACCCCTTCTCTCTCAATTGCTTCTCTCCTCTCCCTCTCAGCGATTTTTAATTGGAAAATGCTATGGACACATACACCGACCACAGAATCACAGATGGCTACGTTGCTGGTTTTGATTGGTCACAAAAAAACAGTGACCAATCAGAACCAGCCACATAGCCATCTGTGGCTGATTCTGTGGTCGGTTCTGTGTCTGTAGCCGTGGGAGGGAAAGAAGACCCTACCTATTTTAGAAAAATTTGTTTCCATTTCGTATTTCTATTTTGAAAATGAAGCATGTGGTCCAAGTTCATTTATGGAAAACTCCTTTAGAAAAATGATTTAGGAACAGGTAAGGTTAAAATCAAATATAGGAATTTCTGGTTTTGAAATTTGTTATATTCGGAAACAATTTTTGAAAATCAAAATTTAATCCAGAAATTATTTAAATAAAATATATTTAATCTAGAAAGTTATTATAAGATATGTACTCAAGATTTTCACGATATAGGATCGGCCAAAAGAAATTCGAGAACAGAACGCGCGACCGGAACTCGGGAACTGAGTGGAGAAAAATTACAAGTGAGGAACCAAGAACGAAAACGACTCGAAAGGACTAAATCGAGCCTAGAATGATCATAAAGGCATGAATAACAAAGAACAAGGCCTAAAATGAATATCTAAGAAGGAACGAACCTTGAACACACCTTTGCACGCCAAGAAGTCTTCAATTTTGGTTGCCGAAAAACCGCATCTTGATCTTCAACAAGTCTTCAAAGCCCGAGAAAGGAGCATCTACCTATGCTACCCCAAACCACAAATAAAAGATCAAAATGCAACAATTAGTTTCCGGGAAATGCCGCAATTATATCTCACTAACGTGTCCACAGGCCACAACTGCAAACCAAGAACAAACCATCCCAACACAAGCTCTCAATGAAGAGATACCAAATAATGGTACACACCACAGCCTCACTCCCTTTTCTCTCGGTCACTACAAACACCTATGAATCTCGAAATACAATCAAGGAAAACACGGGAGCGAATAGACGGAGGCAACCAAGCCTTACTTCCCTAAGGGATACACATACAATCAGAAGTACCAGAGGTAAGATAAACTGACAATATAATGGATGAGCAATACCAACGAATAGAGCAACACCTAACCGACAAACGAGTTTCAATTTCGACAAGGGGTGTAGATATAAAGGATTTTCTCATAACAACCACACGAGGGTTGAACCCAAAGGGTCAATGATAGGACATGAGACTTGGTAGGGGTTAACTCAAGAAGTACATCTCGTCAACAAGAAGAATAACTTTCCGGCAATTAGAACCAAATACAGCAAGAGAATCCCTCTCCCAAAGATCTGAAGGCAACGGATGATAACCAACATAGGTGAGATTGTAAGGTTTTCAGCGAGGATAAATAGACAATGCTATTCACACTCAAGGTTTCTTCCACAGATGCCAATTGAGATAGACACAACCTTGATCGATCTCTCATGATAGAAGGATGACAAAGGGGATCTTAATCCTCTATCGAAGCAAATTAAGTAACTATAGACAAAGATGAAACACAACGGCTGAACGTTGAACATTGAAACCAAGGGCCCAGGAGGAGTCAACCTCCTTAAAAGGATTTTCCTTAGCCAAATTAGGAAAGATCGAGGATGATAAATATGAATAGCGACCATCATGGTCTAAATATAAACAAGAGTAGCTCAAAGGCTTGGTGAACATGAGTTGAGAACGAATGAGTAGTTGCTCACCAACAATTCTCAAGCAAGGAAGATTGAATCATACTACCACCATCACCACTAGCTCTTTCTTCAACGACAACTTATCCCAAAAGTTTTCATTCTTCCTACAAGTCCAATTACCATTTCAACCAAGACTACACCTGCTCACCCCAAGTGATTTTGGCCTCAATTATCATGCATACTATACTTCTCTTCCCCAATTGAATCAAATGGTAACTCGTGCTAAAACTTCTCAAGGACATCAGGAGGTTCAAATTCATTCTACCATCTACATTTTCCAAAATTTCACTCACAACTACTCATCAAAGACCCAAGTCTTTCTAAAGATCGCTCACACTAATAACCCCATATTTTCCATCATCAGATTTCCACCAAGCCAGCCCACTTCGACAAATAAATACTACTTAGATCACACATTTGACCATCACACATACCTTACTTTTCACTCACCAACAACATCAAACCATAGTTATCACACATCATTTTTACAAATCTGGCCTACAACATAACCCATTGCAAACACCACTGACCATCTTCCCCTCCCATTTCTTATCCTCGAATAAATTTACTTATTCCTTTCCCCAAGACCTCAAATTTTCAAATCAACATCACGAAATCTGTACAAATCAATCAAAGCATCGGTAACCTTTCAACTCTCTCATCACAAAGCGACAACTAGATGTTCACCCGGCTTGGTAAAAAAAACTTATCATCAAGGCTTCATATCACTAACACCACTTACTTTTTGTTCATCTCACCCAAACTTCAAATTCCCATCTGACTTACCCAACTGATACTACATAGTCATCCCAACAATCAATAGCATAACCCCTACTCCCAAACAACGTACGTTATTCTATACTATACAAGGGGTAGGATGTTCCTAACTATAAGTGACCTCGCCCAAGGGAACGGGAGACATATTTCTAACTTTACCACATGGGAACAAGACCCAATGAACCTCAAACCACGACCTAAAAACTCCAAGGGAGGCTAGTCATACAATCATAGCCTTCGAGGCCTACACCAAACCCACACACACAAAAGACACACTTTGGTCCACCTTCTATTACTCGCAAAGTCCAACTACTAACTTCACTATGGCCTCAAGTTATTTTCTCCAATTCTCGTACATCCACACAACGTCACTAGAACACCCAAGACTTTCACAAACTATTTTCATTCATGCAAAACTATCGAACATAACCATAATACATACGTCACTTCTCATCAAGGACCAACGTGGCTATTTCATCCGAAACTGTGTTCCTCACCTCCTTATTTCTTTAAGTCCACAATGACATTCATCCCACCAGAGGAAACCATTTCTTCATCAAACACTGCAAGGATTACTACTTCACAATGGGCGACTCCACCACCCCAAGTCACATATCTAACCATCAAATCATCATACCCAAGATCAATCAACGAGAACAACTTAACTATATCACAAATCCACAAGGGTGACCCAACAATACAAAATCCCAATATGAAGGTACCATCCTAACAAAACGTTCACCCTTACATACATTTTGGTTTCTTACTTCCCATGAGGGACACACCAACTTCCAACACCCCACTAGATTGAACATAAACACCAGAACAAACTCAGTGACAAGGAATCGACACAATAATAAAGGGATTTTCATCCCAAATAAAAAGAATCAATCTCAAGTAGAAGGGATACCACCCAACAAGTAATATACAAGAATCCTCATCGAGCCAAAGGCACAACAACATTCCAAAGATTGGAATCAAAGAACAACTCGAAGTTTACCACTTAGATTTACAATCAAGGATCGAAGAATAACCGCACGACTTCAGAATACCACCACCGGGATTCACCCGTAAGAATTTACAATGGATTTACATCCTCAACTAGGAGGGCAAGAGCCGAGAATCTAACTTACTTAATCACGAACATGAACCTCTTTCTGAGACTAAGGCAATGATCCTAGACCCAAAAGCCAACTTCCTAACAATTTCTTGGGAGGCTCAACAGCCATCCTATGGGCATCCAACACCCAATTCTAAGGTCAATCTAGACCTACTTAGGAACTCAACAATCTACAATATTGTTCTAATATACAAGGACTACCCGCACAAGGGTTAACTTCTCAAATGAAATCGCAATTAGGGCTTCCATCCCTTTACTATATGCCATGGATCATGCCAATGTATGCACACATCAATCATGCTCAAATGCTAGACAATGCAAGACTCAAAACCAATGCAACCCATTGAGACTAAGAATCCCCCCAAAGGTCTAAGTTTTCGCTACTGAAAGCTCTGATACCAAGTTGTCATGCCCCGGATTTTCAAACCATTTTAAGGGATTATAATTGGAAAATAACTAAGACATAACCCAACCAACCAAAATCTAAACTAAATGAAACATCCTGGCATGAGATAAGAATAAATGTGGAAAGAAAAGACAACTATTTATTACATTAAAACCTTCTTTAAATTACAAGATACAATAATAGCATAAATGCCACTTCCTTTACAAAAAGAGATAAAAGAGATACAAGCCCAAGAAGACTAAAAGATATACCCAAAAAGGACTTCATCTTCAAATCAATATAGTAAAGTGCTCCAACTGTGATGGGTCCTCAAGGAGGAGAATCAAACCTTAAAAAGAATAGTGTGTTACGCCAAGTAGGAAAAATCTATGTTCTACTATGGCTAAGCTTGTCGTGGACTCGTGTGCGCTTGTCTAGCATGCAATAAATGACCCAATAATGAAAGTATGCATGACAATGATCCTCACTCCACAAGTGATATGCTACAAACCCTACACTACCATACAAGGATGTACTCGTTTGATTCCATGTAACGTATGCCATGCACATTGATTTGATTTTGTTGTTGCCATGATTCAAGTTGTTCCATTATCTATTCTTTGATTTCATTTTCACATGAATGAACCCGAAAATCCCATCATAAGTCCACTTCCGGTTCATCCTGCATATACATCTCATACTATGGATGAGTCCGGGAATCCCATCATAAGTTCATTCCTGACTACATCCTAATATCTTATACTATGGATAAATCTTGGAATCCCATCATAAGTCCATTCTCGATTTATCCTACTATCCCCTCTTATCATGTTTGGAGTATGTAACGTTGATAGGGTAGATCTAGTATGGTTTCTCATCAACAAATCATCCTTTCCAATCCATCATTCCCCAACTCGTTGGGAGGGCCAAATTATCCACATTATGCACAATGTCATGGATGACGCGACCATCCAGGAAATCCCATCATAAGTCCATTTCCGCATAAATAAAACCCATATCGTTACCATTCTTAACTGAAGCTAGCATTTTATTCCACTTCATTTCATTTGTGAATCATAGTGATAGATTCATGATTGATCAAGAGTAGCCCTCATAGGGCACATCCTCAATAATCGACGTCCATTGGTTGTATTGATTTTAGTGCCATGTGACCAATGTTTCCTAGTCCACGTTAGTATGTATGTTACCATGAATCCAATGCATTCCCTAGCCAAAGCTATTTCAATATGTTGTGACCATGCATATCCTAGCC
>NMUG010004976.1:0-13454 GCA_002855965.1 Monotropa hypopitys | reverse complement strand
GTTTTCTAAAACCATTTTAGGTCAGGTTGAAGAATGAAGTAGCAGCTCTTGTTTAATGTTTTGGAGTCTTTTGTTGTACCTTTTGATGTATTGGCTATCTTTGAAGCCTTATGATGTAATCCTGGGAAATTAATGAGAACATCTATATCACTGCTCTGGTTTTGTTCACACGCTTCTGTATATTTATATTGTTAAGAAATTCTTCAACTCTTTTATCTAGGCCTTTAGCGAGCTTGCTCATTGGCCGGTCATGGACTCATTCCGAGATCGGGATGGGTTGTGACAGAAGTGGTATCAGAGATTGAGTTGATAAATTTCTGAACAAACCAGAGCCAGGAAGCAAGGCACTCACTTAGAAGCACAAAATGAATTATATTGAGGATGCATGCTTATATTATGAGTTTTGTAGCTATGTCTAGCAGCGACTCCGATCACGATGGCTATTCGAGTGACGATTCCGACAATAATCCTGAGGATGGACTAGCAGAAATATTTCCTTTGGAAGGAAAAGCAACAGAGGCAAGACTCCTTGAAATGCTGCACTTATGGCTTGTGGCGTTGCATCACAGGTTGCCCATGCAAACATGCATCTTTCTGAGGCTCAGATTCGAGCTATAATCGACTATCGTCTTAGGCTGAGGGAGCAAGCTTGTTCTGTGGCGAGAGAATGGATGCCGCAATGGAGTCTCGACGAGATTTATATGGTGGCCCTGCATCATCTAGATGGAGATGAGGAAGGAGAGGAAGATGAAGAGTCAGATCCTGAGGAGAATATTCCCGAGACAGAGGAAGAAATAATAATGGAGGAGGAAGAACTTGAAGATGACCTACCAGTAGTAGATGGCCTAGTTGACATACCACTTGGAAACCTTGATTTCGATGATAACCTAGAAATAGCTTATTAGGAATGGATTTATACCCCTTATGAGTGGTCTAGTGACTCTGATAGCGAGTGACGTGTTATTAGTTGCTATATCCGGAGTATTTTTGTTGTGTACCAGACACAATTATGCATCTATGTTTCTAAGTATTATGTTGAAAGTATTTCCATCTTTTAATAAAAGTATTTTCTATTCAGAATGGTTAATACTCGAGAAACGGGTCAGGAGTGTTACGAGATTGATGAACTACGCAACATGGTGCAGACGTTGGCTGGAACTGTCCAAGCCCATCAGGCAACGATCGAGCAAATGCGACGACAACTGGAACCTGTGGTCGAACCACCGGCAATTCCTGAAGATGAAGAAGTTAACGCAGCTCAACAGATTCACAATGTGGCAGCCGTGAAGGAGTTTCTTAAACTCAAACCCCCGACTTTTCCTGGAGGAATGGATCCAATCAAAGCAAATGAATGGATTGCGGAGCTAGAGAAGAATTTTCGTCTTCTCCGATGTACTGACCTGCACAAAGTCGAGATTGCGTCGTATCTGTTGGTGGGCGAGGCCAATAGATGGTGGAATTTGAAAAGCGTTGCTGAACCCAATATGTCATGGGAGAGATTTCTGGAGAACTTTCGTGAAAAGTTTATGCCTAGAGTAATGCAGAACGCAAAGCGAATAGAGTTCGAGAACCTGAAACAAAGAGGAGCAATGATCGTAGCTGACTACGAAGCTGATTTTACAAATCTTGCTATTTACGCACCATACCTAGTAGCGAACGATGAAATGAAGGCACGAAAGTTTGAAGAGGGGCTCAAGCATGAAATAAGGAAGATCATTCGTCCTTTCCAACTATCATCGTATGCTGAAGTTCTAGATAAAGCTATCCTAGTGGAACAGGATGTTGATGAATCAAGGAGGTTTAATGAGAGGAAGAGAAACCAAAACCAAGGAGGATCGAGCTATTCAAAGAAATCAAACTATGGGAGAAATCAACAGAAGAACCAGAAAGGAAGGAACAACAATCAACAGCGGCAGAGGCAAAATTGTCTCAAATGCGGAAAAAGTCACGAGGGAGAATGCTGGGCGAAAGGGCCTACGGTGTGTTTTGGCTGCGGTCAAGTAGGGCACTACAAGAATGCTTGTCCAAATGTACTCACTGGAGCAAACACGGTACTAATCGGAAACCAGAGAAATGATGCAAATCAAGGCAATAAGAATCAAAGGCAAGGAAGGGCTTTCGCCATTGTTCCAGGTGATCCTAGGAATGACGAAGGGATCATTGCAGGTAGAATTTCTATCTATGGAATTCCTACTTATGAACTATTTGATTCTGGATCTACGCATTCTTTTATTTCCACGATGCATGCCAGAGAGATCGGTAGAATTCCTGAACCATTAGATTATGATCTTATAGTATCCCAACCTGCTAGTAAAGGAGTTTCATGCTCAACAGTTTTGAGAAACTGTGAAGCTATTATTGGAGGAGTGTCTATGATGATAGACTTAATTCCGTTGGCCATGACACATTTTGATGTGATCATTGGTATGGAATGGTTATCCAAGTATGATGCGAAAATAGATTGTACTTCTAGATTGATTACCTTTGAAGAATTTAAAGGTGGGGAGACGAAGCTGAAAGGGGAAAAGGTTGTTACACCACCCTGCTTTGTTTCAGTAGCAAAAACTCGTCGAATTTTGCAGAAAGGTTGTTTGGGATATCTTTGTAGTATCTCCACAACGATTGCGAGAGATTCCGTAATTTCTAATATTCCTATAGTTCGAAATTTTCCCGACGTATTTCCTGACGAATTACCAGGCATACCGATCGATCGAGCAATAGATTTCTCTATTAATATCATACCCGATTCTCGACCAATATCTAAAGCACCTTATCGAATGGCGACGACTGAACTCAAGGAGCTGAAGAAGCAACTACAAGATTTGGTGGACAAAGACTTTATAAGACCAAGCTCATCACTATGGGGCGCACCAGTGTTATTCGTCAAGAAGAAAGACGGGACCATGCGTCTGTGTATCGACTACAGGGAGCTGAACAAGATTACGATCAAGAACAAGTATCCGCTACCACGTATCGACGACTTATTCGATCAACTGCAAGGAGCTCAAGTGTTTTCGAAGATTGACTTACGTTCTAGATATCATCAACTGAAGGTCAGAGCAGAAGATGTCGAGAAGACCGCTTTTCGTACCAGATACGGCCATTACGAATTTTTAGTCATGCCATTTGGAGTAACTAACGCATCGGCAGCATTCATGGACCTCATGAATCGAATTTTCACCACCTATCTCGACGAATTCGTAATCGTGTTTATCGACGATATTTTAATTTACTCAAAGGACGAGGAGCAGCATGCTATTCATCTGGCGACAGTTTTGCAAATTCAACGAGAGAAGAAGCTTTATGCAAAATTCAGTAAATGCGAATTCAGTAAATTCTCGGGCACATCATCGACAAAGAAGGCATTTTGGTGGATCCTCAGAAGATTGAAGCAGTGATCAATTGGTCAACACCAACTTCAGTATCCGAAGTTTGTAATTTTCTCGGACTTACTGGTTATTATCGACGTTTCGTCAAAGACTTTTCAACGATCGCAGTACCAATGACAGAGCTTACGCGCAAAGGAGAACCTTTCATATGGACTCAGGAACGAGAAGATTGTTTTCAAGAATTACAGAAGAGACTTACAACAGCACCAGTTCTAGCTCTACCCAACGGAGAAGAGAACTTTGCAGTCTACAGCGACGCTTCACACAAAGGACTAGGATGTGTTTTAATGCAAGACGGGAAGGTTATTGCTTACGCTTCGTGACAATTGAAGACTCACGAGAAGAACTATCCTACGCACGACTTGGAGCTTGCAGCGGTTATTTTTGCACTCAAGATTTGGCGCCACTACTTGTACGGAGTTACTTGCGATATTTTCACCGACCATAAGAGTTTGAAGTACGTGTTTACTCAGAAGGAGCTTAACTTGAGGCAACGAAGATGGCTGGAGCTAATGAAGGATTACGACCTCAATATTCAGTATCATCCCGGGAAGGCTAACGTAGTAGCAGATGCACTCAGCAGAAAGCTAGAGAATTCATACCTAAAGCACCTTGCAACAATTATCGTAGAACCATCGATTATCGAGAAGTCAAGAAGCTACAAATGGAGGATCCGAAGCTGAAGAAGATTCAAGAGAGCATCAATGACCAAGGGGAGTTTACTTTTCAAGACAACATTCTCAAATTCAGAGGGGGATTATGCGTACCAAACCAGAAAGAAATCAAACGAAGGATTATGGATCAAGGCCACAAGACGAAGTTCGCGATTCATCCAGGACAAGTAAAGATATACCAAGATTTAAAGCGATCATATTGGTGGATGGGAATGAAGATGGACATAGCAGAATACGTCAGCCGATGTTTGGAATGTCAACAAGTGAAGGCGATGCAGCAAAGACCAGCAGGGCTACTTCAACCTTTGCCTATTTTAAAATGGAAGTGGGAAGATATTACGATGGATTATGTTATCGGATTTCCGCGATCAATCATAGGCAACAATGCGATATGGGTAATAGTCGATCGATTAACTAAATCAGCACACTTCATACCGATCAAGAATACATATTCGATGGACCAGATGGCATCTACTTACTTGCAAGAAATTATTCGACTTCACGGAACACCTGTGTCTATTACGTCAGATAGAGATCCTCGTTTCGTGTCAAGATTCTGGAAAGCATTACAGAAGGCTATGGGAACGACGCTCAACTTCAGTACAGCTTTTCACCCACAGACGGACGGACAGTCAGAAAGGACGATTCAAACGCTAGAAGATCTTTTGCGGTCATGTACGTTAGAATTCCAAGGAAGCTGGGAGGAGCATCTACCTTTGGCAAAGTTTACTTACAACAACAGTTACCAAGCAAGCATCAGAATGGCACCTTTCGAAGCTCTATATGGAAGGAAGTGCAGATCACCATCATGCTGGACAGAGACTGGAGAAAAAGAACTCACTGGACCAGAGATAGTTCGAGAGACGATAGAGAAGATTAAATTGATTCAAGATAGCTCAAGATCGCCAGAAGAGTTATGCAGATTCACGACGAAGAGAGATTGAATTCAACAAAGGAGAGAGAGTATTCTTGAAAGTGTCACCTATGAAAGGAGTTATCAGATTTGGAAGAAGAGGAAAGCTTAATCCACGTTACATCGGACCTTTCGAAGTTTTTGAGAGAATTGGGCCGGTCGCTTATCGATTAGCACTCACACCTGAACTAGCCAATATTCACGACGTATTCTATGTATCAATGCTTCGACGGTATATTTCAGATCCATCACACGTTTTGATTCAACCATCGATTGAGATCGAAAAGAATCTATCTTATGAAGAGCAACCGGTTAAAATCTTGGATCGTCAAGAGAAGAAGCTGAGGAACAAAGTGATTCCACTAATTAAAGTTCGGTGGGAGAACCAATCTGGCAGTGAAGCTACTTGGGAAAAAGAAAGCGACATGCGTGAGAAATACCCACAGTTATTCATGTGAGGTATATTATTTTACTTATGAATGCATCTATCCTTTAAGTTTGAGGACAAACTTCTTTAAAGTTGGGGAGGATGTGAGACCCCGATCCTAGAAAATATTAAATAAAAATATTTATTTAGGTAAATATGTATCTTAGGAATTTTTGTGGAATTTTTGGTATTTATTCAAACCTCAAAATCATGAAATATAAAGAAGAGATTTAATCAGGGGCCTAAGTGAAAGAAAAATAAGTGTAGAAGTCCAAATTGGAGTTGCCGACCAGTTAAGGGTCCGGACGAGCTATTGCCGAGCAGTAGGAGTCTGGCCAGGTGGAGGTCCGGCCAGCTCAGATGACCACTTGTCAGTCCGGCCAGGTCAACTCGGACGTGGCAGCGCGGCTATGCGGGCAGTCCATCTGGACAGCCATCTGTCAGAAGGAGACAAAGGTATTGAGTGGACTGACGTCACCTTCCATTCCCGGCAGAAGAAGCCAAATGGTGTGGCTGGTGGGCGTAGGTCGTCAGCCTAGAGGCCTAGACTGCGCGGCCGGCTGTACCCATTCCTTGCGAGTGGCGCCGTTTAATGGTCTGCCAACAGTCCAGATTATATTCTTTCTCAAACTCTATAAATACCGAACCATTTCATTCATTTTGGTTACAACTCCAAAGTATCGAGACCTTCTGTTTCTCTCTCTAGAAAATCTTCCGAAGCGTTATTGTTCGGCAGAGCTCTGAACCCTTATTCCAGGAGCTCGGCATCTCAGATCTTGTATTCAAAGTGTTCGGCAAACCATCTGCCGTACATCTCCACTCCAATTTGTTGTTTGGCAAGCCCTGGTCATTTAACCAACCTCTTTAGAACCTCTGTTCGAACCTCTGTTCGGAAATCTTTTGTTTATATCAGTACCTGCTCGGTAATCATACTTTCAGCTCTGATCATCTTTCCTTCGGCAAATCAAGCTTCGGCCAAAGGTATAATGTGTTACCCTATCATTTTCTGTTCGTCAAAGGCCCTAGGTATCAAATTATTATTCGGCAGACTTAAAGTCAAGTCTATCCTTGGCAAAATCTACTCGGCAGACTCACTCGGAGTCTTCCCGTACACTATTGTTGTCCCTCACACCTGTAGCTATTCAGTTCGGCAGAGTTTGTGCTCGGCCAAGCCATTAAAACATTGTTTCTGCTCGGCAAAGCTAGCTTTCGGATAAGCTTATGGCCAGGTCATTATTTAGTTCGGCCAAGTCATTGTCAGTCCAGCCGCACTACTTTGCTCATACAAATTGATTGACCATCATTCTGATCGAAGTAGTTGTGCTCGGCAGAACTCAGCCGTTCTTTGACCAAATCGGCTCGGCAACAACTCTGGTTGCTCGGTAAAGTAGCCCAAGATCTCTTAAACAGTCTTCCGGTCATTTTCGACCAATTACCCGACTGAAACCACGAATTGAAACTTATGTTTTTGATTCTGATCAGATGGTGTCCGGACCTTAGTATGGCAGTTCGGCAACCAAGCCAACCGGCTGTGTTTCAGCTCGGCAATAACCCGACCGACCTAGTATTAGAAGGTCAGCTCAACCTAAGCAGGTTGACACCCCTAGAAAGGCTTGCAACTCCTTGGAAGAGTTATCCTTGGTTTTTGTTTAATCTACCTGGACCGTGGGAGTTCGGTAGTAAGCCTTCGACAAAGTACCTTAGGCAGTCAACCTTTTTGATAACCAGTAGTGTTCAGTCAGTGAGCCTTCGGCCAAGCTTAAGTCTTAGGCAGACTTGGGCCTTCGGCTAAATCAGCTCGGCAGTGTGTGTTAAGGCTGAATTCTTGTTAAATGCTAAATTGTAAATTTTATCTAGATTTGGACTAGTAGGAGAAGAAGAAGAGATAGAAGTCTAAAGATCCTATTCAGGTGAATCTCTATATACTGCTCTACTCGTACTTTTCAGTGCATTTCCTTTGAAACTATAATTGTGGTTATTAAACCCAAAACAATGTATTATTTCCAAAAGAATATTTCGAAAGAATGGATCATGCACAAATTCTTTTACCATGGACGAACAAAATTGTTTGTGAAAATCCATACGACAAGGATTTATAATGAATTAAAGAGAAAAAGAAATTGAAATGGAGATGAAACGGAAATGAAATGTACATACGATGACAACGTGACTTTGAGCCTGTTAATTACATGCTTATTCGACAGAAGCATAAGGCACAATGATCATCAAATATGCTTATACGACAGAAGCATAATATCGAAAATCTATATGCTTATACGACACAAGCATAATGCTACTATACGCTTATACGACACAAGCGGGGGCATGAATGTGAAAAGTATGAATGCTCATATGACAGGAGCAACATAATGGTTGAACTCTGAAATGATACACTATGAACTACATGTTGGCATAAAATCAAAGCAAAGGAAAGTTGTTATAAAGCATTGTTATCACTATTGAGCCTTTGAGCCATATTTGCTTGTGAAACTAATCTTGCAGGGAATATTGTGAGTCCATGAAACTTGTACTGCAGTATGTATAAATTCACTCTAGCTTTATAGTTTATGCATTTTCTAAACCATTTTCAGGTCAGGATGAAGAATGAAGTAATAGATCTTGTTTAATGTTTTGGAGTCTTTTGTTGTACCTTTTGATGTATTGGCTATCTTTGAAGCCTTATGATGTAATCCTGGGAAATTAATGAGAACATCTATATCACTGCTCTGGTTTTTGTTCACACGCTTCCGCATATTTATATTGTTAAGAAATTCTTCAACTCTTTTATCTAGGCCTTTAGCGAGCTTGCTCGTTGGCCGGTCATGGACTCATTCTGAGATCGGGATGGGTTGTGACACAGGCACTCCAAATCCACGCCAACTGATCGGCCCACCGGGGACCTTGATTTTGATAAAGAAAAGATCCATGTCTGAAGAACCCGTCATTGCTATGGCCGGATATCAAGATTCACCTCCAAGAAAATGGAGGATTCAAGACGAATGTTCTCGGGAAACAAATCCCCCAAAACTACCCGTCTCTTTGTCCATGCGATCAAAGGTCACTCTGCCAAGGCCTCCTCCAGTATCAAGATACGATTCACACAGAATACCGTTCGATTATTCGAGGATGAACGAGAAAACCCTCAAGGAAAGAATCAACGAAATCGGTGGCATGACTCGATCAGGAAGGGTATACGCGCCAGTTGAACTAGAGAAAAAGAAAAAGAAACATACAAAAATCACTGAACATGAAACACATGAATTTATGAAGACTCTCAAGCAAAGCGAATTTGAAGTGGTTGAACAACTGAAGAAAACTCCGGCCCACATTAGCATTTTATCTCTGTTGCTCTCATCAGAACTGCACTGAGAAGCCTTGATGACTGTGTTAAAAGAAGCGCAAGTCCCTAGAGCCATATCCCCGGATACATTACAAGATATGGTGGATTCCGTCATAAACCCCGGTGTTATCAGTTTTACCAATGACGAAATCCCGCCTGAAGAAATTGGGCACACCAAAGCCCTGCACATTGCGGTTAAAACTAAGGGAATGATTGTTGCACGTGTATTGATTGATAACGGATCGGCATTGAATGTCTGCCCTTATGCAACCCTCGAAAGGCTGGGTATCAACTTCTTAAACCAATAACATAATAGCATGATGGTCAGGGCCTTTGATGGGTCAAGACGGCAAACCATGGGAGAGATTGAGTTGCCCATTGAAATTGGACCTGTCACGTTTTCCATCAAATTTCAAGTATTGGAAATTCCATCAGACTATAATTTTCTGTTAGGAAGGCCATGGATACATAGCGCGTCCAGAGTTCCGTCCAGTTTACATCAGAAGATCGAGTTCATTGCCAATGACCAACTGATCACCGTTTTTGCTGAACCAGAATTTGCCATCTACAAGGCACCAACTATTCCAGTTATCGAAGCCAACGAACCATCAAGCTTCCAAACTCTAGAATGTGCTGTGACATCGGATCTAGCAGAAGAGTTTACCTTACCCGTATCTAGCATCTCCGCAGAAGAAGGAGATTCGATGACCGAGCTCGTTCGTCTATTTGAAGAATTGCAAATCACCGTCATCAAATCTTCCATAGACAGCATAACTTCTGATCAATCATCCAGCTCAATCCTCCCTGCATATCCGGGGGAAAAGATGATCAATTGGGTTTCCCAGTCAATGCCAAAGGCTCGCAAGTTTTGGAACCCGAAAGTTCGATTTTTCGATCCAAATGACCAAACAATCTTAGCACAAGAAGTATACGACTTTGACATCGAGCTAGATTATGAGCTTATGGGGATCGAAGTTGACATCTGTGCTGGGGACGAAATTCCTAAAGAGATCCTGAAAATGGTGGAAAGACATGAAAATAGAAAACCCCTAACATCGAGAAAACAGAAATCATAAATCTGGGGACTGTTGAGACACCTAGGGAACTCAAGAATGGGGCACATCTCGATAAATAACAGAAAATCGAATTAATCGAAATACTCAAAGCCTTTTAAGATGTGTTCGCATGGTCCTATGAAGATATGCCAGGGCTAAACCCATCAATCGTAGAACACAGATTACCCATTAACCCCGCAATGAGGCCAATCAAACAGAAGCTGCGAAGACTTCGGCCTGAATGGTGTCTTAAAATCAAAGAGGAAGTCATTAAACACTTCAACGCAGGTTTTCTCCGGGTGGCCAATTATCCCGAGTGGTTGGCCAACATAGTCCCAGTCCCGAAGAAAGACAGGAAGGTTCGAATGTGCATCGACTACCGAGATCTCAACAAAGCAGACCCAAAAGACGATTTTCCATTACCGCACATAGACATTCTCATCGACAACACTGCTGGTTACGAGATGTTCTCATTTATGGATGGATTCTCAGGGTATAATCAAATCCGAGTAGCGCCAGAGGATCAGGAAAAAACTGCGTTCATTATGCCCTGAGGAGTGTTTTGTTATCAAGTAATGCTGTTTGGGTTGAGGAATGCGGGTGCAACATATCAAATGGAAATGGTGACACTATCCCATGACATGATGCATGGCGATGTGGAAATCTATGTGGACGACATGATTGTCAAATCCCGACAATGACAGGGGCACCTCCAGAGTCTGAAACGAGTGTTCGAGCGCCTGCGAAAGTATCAATTGAAGATGAATCCGTCCAAGTGTGCCTTTGATGTAACATCTGGAAAACTGTTGGGATTCATAATCAGCCAGAAGGGCGTCGAAGTCGACCCGACAAAAGTCCAAGCTATTCAAGAGATGCCTCCCCCAAGAGGAGTCAAAGAAGTACGCTCATTCTTGGGGAAGTTAAATTTCATCAGCCGATTCATATCCCAAATGACGCAAGTATGCGATCCCATTTAACGGCTATTACAGAAAGACGAACCCCAAGAATGGACCGAGGACTGTCAAAAAGCCTTCGAGAAGATCCAACATTATCTGCTCAATCCACCGGTTTTGGTCTCACCCAAGCCTGACAAACCCCTCTTCATGTACCTTACTGTGCTCGACAATTCCATAGGATGTATGCTAGGACAACGGTCAGAAGAAGGACATAAAGAGCACGCCATCTATTACTTAAGCAAAAAGTTCATGGCGTACGACAACAATTATTCAGCATTGGAAAAGACCTGTTGTGCGCTAGCATGGGCATCGCACCGGCTCTGCCATTACATGGTGCACCACACAACATATCTCGTCTCTCGGATGGATCCTCTAAAATATCTCTTCGAGAAGCCCACCCTATCTAGCCGGATTGCGCGATGGAACACGATTTTGTCCGAATTCGACATCATCTTCACCATGTAGAAATCGGTTAAAGGAAGCGTAATAGTAGAATATCTCGTGGAGAATCCATTGGAGGACAATTGGCCGATGGAACCTTTATTTCCCGACGAGGAAATCTTCTGTTCGCAAATGGATAACAAAAAGGAATTACGAGGATGGAGGTTATTCTTTGATGGCACAAACAACCAAAAAGGAGCCGGAATAGGGGCAATACTCATCTCAGCGGAAGGAACTCATTTACCCGCCACAGCAAAATTAACATTTGAGGAGGAGTATATCGTTACTAATAATATGGCAGAATATGAAGCATGCATTCTGGGGTTGAGTATGGCCCTCGAATACCATATCCAGGAATTAACAGTGTGCGGTGATTCGGATCTCATCATACAGCAAAGCAACGAGACTTACCAGACGAAAGATCCAAAGTTGATTCCTCATCATCAGAAGATCAAAAAATTGCGAGCGAAGTTCAAAAGGATCAGTTTCCATCATGTTCCTCAAACTGAAAATTCATTTGCAGATGCACTGGCAACTCTCGCCGCAGCCATCCGGTTTTTTGACGAAGAAAAGATTCCCGCCATCGAAATTGAAATGAGAAATTTGCTGGCATACTGTGCAACCATTTCAGAGGAAAAAGACGGGCAACCCTGGTTCAGCGACATCAAGCGATTCATGCAGACCGGGGCATTCCCAGAAGGGGTCGGAGCGAATGATCGGAAAACATTGCGAAGACTAGCAACACAATTCTTCCTCTGCGGGAAAATATTGTTCAAGAGATCCATGCACGGTCCTCTGCGATGTGTGGACACCGCCACTGCCAGCAAATTGATGATAGATGTGCATGAAGGAGTCTGCGGACCACATATGGGTGGACATTCCCTTTCTCGAAAGATCCTACGAACTGGATACTATTGGATGACCATGGAAGCGGACTGTATCAAATACGTGAAAGAATGTCACAAATGCAAAATCCATGGTGATGTAATGCGAGCACCACCAAAAGAACTTCAGGTAATGGTGGCACCCTGGCCTTTCTCCGCTTGGGGCATTGATGTTATCGGTGCCATCCATCCAAAAGCATCAAACGGGCATCAATTCATACTAGTGGCTATTGACTATTTTACTAAGTGGATTGAAGCCGTCAGCTTTGCGCATGTGACTGAAAGGGTAATTACCCGCTTCATCATGAATAACATTATCTGCCGTTATGGATCACCAGAATCTTTGATAACCGATAACACGAAGAATTTAAACAGTTCCATGATGGAAAAGCTATGCTCCCAGTTCAACGTCAAGCATCAGAATTCAACGGTTTATCGACCACAAATGAATGGAGCAGTTGAAGCGGCTAACAAAAATATCAAGAGAATCATCCGTAAAATGACGGAGACCCATCGGGATTGGCACGAGAAGCTTCCTTATGCTCTCATGGCCTATCGAACCTCAACGCGAACGTCAACTGGGGCAACACCCTTCTCTTTGGTGTATGGAAATGAAGCAGTCCTTCCGCCAGAAATTCAAGTCCCTTCCTTGCGAACAATGATGGAAACAACGTCAAACGACGAAGAATGGAAGAAAATTCGTCAAGATCAGTTATGCCTATTAGACGAAAAACGATTGGCGGCCGTTTACCATTCTCAATGCTATCAAAGGAGGGTCTCAAGAAGTTTCAATAAGCATGTGCGACCTAGAGCTTTTCAGCAGGGAGATCTGGTTCTGAAGAGAATTCAACCTATCCAAGAAGAAGCGAAAGGAAAATTCGCTCCTAACTATCAAGGTCCATACGTCGTCACCAAGATATTGTCAGGCGGGGCAATAATGTTATCAGAAATGGACGGTCGGGAATTCCCTCAACCCTTGAACGCGGATGTACTCAAATGCTATTATGCCTAAACGACATTCTTCGAATTGCAACTTTACTTATCTAGAAATGTGTTCTCTTTACCATTATTCCAATCAAATTGAGTAAAAGCGCATTTTCCTATTCCCACTCTATTTTAATTCTCTCAAAGCGGACAACAAATACAAAAAATTAATTCAAATCATCAAAAAAATGTATGATGATCAAAGCGGCCGTCACCCTGTACAAAAAACAAGGGTTCAAATTCTCATCTTCTCACCTACATTTCTCTCTTCAAAAATATTGCGCGTACTCATGATTTGGTTGGAATATGTTAAAAGAAAATCCATTTCCTGATTTTAAAGAAACAATTTGTTCAAAAAAAAAAAGAAAATAAAAATAAATTCCGGTATAGT
>NMUG010004975.1:0-13459 GCA_002855965.1 Monotropa hypopitys | reverse complement strand
TTTAACCAAGACTCATGTTCAGGAAATAAAGTGTAAGTTGTTCAATCTGGTTAAAAGTACCATAGTTGAAGCATATGTTGACACAATAAAGGATTATGCTCAGAAACTTGAGGCAGTTGGTAGTCCTGTTGGAGACGATGACCTTGTTTTTCACCTGTTGAGAGGTTTACCAAGAGTGTTCAATAGTTGTAAAACAGCTATGAGAACAAGAGGTGTTAATGTTACTTTTGAAGAAGTGGTTACAATGTTGTATAGTGAAGATGTTCAACTGAGTCAAGAAGGGAGTGCTGATTCAGATGCTTCAACTGTTATGATTGCTGTTAATAAACAAACAGATGGATTAAGTCAAAATCAGACACAACAAACTTCTACTCCAATGCATTTGCCTGACAGTAGTGTTTCAAATTTTCAACAAGGAGGTGTTCCATCTCAGATGGTGTATTATCCTTAGCAACAACAGTCAACTCAGTTTAAAAAAAACAATTATAGAGGAAAAGGAAACAAAAGGTTCTTTAAAGATCCATGTGCAATATGTGGAAAGAATAATCATACAGTTGATTATTGTTTCTACAGAAACAGAATTTAGGTTCCTCCTCAAGGTCTACCTATGCAAGGTCTCTTACCTGGTTATATGTTGAATCAATAGAGACATTTCAGCTGTTTGTTACCAAATCAGTTTGCTCCTGTACAGATGATGCAGAACTATCCAAGGTTTGCTGATAATACATTCTTCTCTAACAATGCTGGTCAGAATCTGAGACCTATTTCTGTTCAACACACACAACATACTCCTATTGTGCCTGTGTGTAACACTATTGTTGCATCTCAATTACTTGTGAATTCTGGAGCTGATTTTACACAACAAACAATTATCTGGTGGTACTTTCAATGATCCAACTCAGTGGTACTTTGATAGTGGTGCTACACATCATGTCACAAATAACATGCAAAATTTACATGTTGCTGAACCTGTTTCTCATAAAGAAGGTATAAGAGTTGGTGATGGTTCTCTTGTTGAAGTCAGTCATAAAGGAAAAGGAACTATTCATACTCAATTTGCAAATTTCAATCTCTCAAATGTCTTACATTCAACTTCATTTTCTCATAACTTATTGTCTATTTTTTCAATTTGCAAAGACAATAATTGTGTTCTGACCTTTGACTCTGATGGTCTTGTCATACATGACAAGACAACACATCAAGTTCTATTCCATAGACCATGCCACAGGGGCCTTTATCCAGTCAAGAGCTTCTGTAGAAAGAACAAGAATAATGTTTCAACCTTGTTGTCTTGTCATTCTAGTGTCAAACTCAATGATGTCAATGTGTGGCATAATAAGCTTGGTCATCCAAAGTTTTCCTTGTTTTCTGCATTAATAAAACAGTTTAGTATTCCTATTTCTGGTTCTTGTGTTGTTAATTATAAATGTTGCAATATGGCTAAGAGTCATCAACTTATTTTTCCTTTGTCTAAAACTGTAACTTTTGCTCCCTTTCAATTGATTCACATGGATGTTTGGGGTCCATCTCCAATTCCATCCAAAAAAGGTTACAAATACTATCTTTTAATTGTTGATGATTTTACAAGATACTCTTGGGTAATTCCTCTTCGTTACAAATCAGAAGTCAAATTTGCCATTTCCAATTTCAAGTCTTTTGTTCAAACTCAATTTCATACTCAGATTCAAACAGTTAGATCAGATAAAGGTGGCGAGTTTGTAAATAATTATATTTTGAATTTGTTTCTCTCAAATGGTGTTATCCATCAAACTTGTTGTCCTCATACACCACAACAGAATGGTGTTGTTGAGAGGAACCATAGACATCTTGTTGAAACAACCATTGCACTTCTGCTTCAGGCAAATCTTCCTAAAACATTCTGGCTTGAAGCAATTCTCACTGCTATTTACTTGGCTAATAGACTCCTCACTCAACCTTGAATTTCCAAGTTCCATACAGTCTCTTGTTTAATAAAAAACCTGATTACTCATTTCTAAAACCATCCGGTTGCTTGTGTTTTCCTTGGTTGAAACATTATAGACAAGATAAACTAACTCCAAAATCTCAATCATGTGTTTTTGTTGGTTACTGTCCTGGTATCAAAGGTTATAGGTGTTTTGATCCTGTTACAAACAAGGTATATGTCTCAAGACATGTTAGATTTGATGAAGTTGAATTTCCTTACTTAAATCTGATTTCCATTAAAAGGATTATGATTTAGAAAATGTTGTTTCTTTCAAAGTTCCTCTTACAAACTTTAATGATATTCATATAAATGTGGATTGTTCTTCTTTGAAACACTCTGATGCTTTAGAAATACCAAATTTTCATTCTTCAGTTCCTGATCCAAATGACTTGACTACACAAGTTCATTGTGAAAACTCTTATACTGCTCATCCTATGGTTACAAGGTCAAAAGCTTCATCCTCGAGACTTGAGAATGTCCATTCAATGACTACAAGGTCTAAAAGTGTCTTGAATAAAGTTAAACAGAAGTATGCACTTACAGTAGTTGAGAAACAGAACATGAAGTGTCATTCTGAACCTAAATATTTTTTTGAGGAAATACAGTTTTCTGAATGGCAAAAAGCAATGACTTCTAAATATCAAGCTCTTGTTGAATAAGGTACATGGACTCTTGTTCCTCTTCCACAAAATGCAAAAGTCATTGGATGCCAATAGATTTATAAGTTGAAATATAACTCAGATGGTTCAATTTCCAGACAATTAGCCAGACTTGTGGCTAAAGGAAATCAGTAAATTGAGGGTGTTGATTTTTCTGACACATTCAGTCCCTTAGTAAAACAACCAACTGTGAGAATTGTACTGAGTTTGGCATTACACTTTAGATGGGAAATTAGACAGTTGGATGTTTCAAATGCATTCTTGCATGGAGTTCTTTCTGAAGAAGTTTATATGAAACATCCACATGGTTATCAAAGTCCGAAACATCCAAATTATGTTTGCAAGTTGTCCAAAGCTTTGTATGGTCTGAGACAAGCTCCAAGAGCATGGTTTTCCTTGTTCTCATCTTTTCTTTTTGAACATGGCTTTGTTACAAGTCAAGCTGATAATTCTTTGTTTGTGCTTCAAGCTAAAGGTCACACTATTCTGATTCTTGTTTATGTTGATGATATTATGATTACTGGAAGTAATGAAGTCATGGTTATGGAATATGTTCAAATCTTAAGTGGTGAAAGTATTGTTCTTTCACAGTCTAAGTATACTCAGGAAATTCTTTGCAAATCTGGAATGATTGGTTGCAAAACCAGCAACACACCTTTGTCAACAAAATATGTTATTCTTGATCCTGACTTGCCTTTTGCAGATCAACAATGGTATAGAATAATTTTTGTATTTTTGCAGTATTTAACATTGACAAGACCAGATATTTCTTTTGCTGTTAACAAAGTATGTCAGCATATGCACAGTCCTCAACAAAGTGGTTTTCTTACTGTTAAGAGAATCCTTTGATATCTTCAAGCAACACTTAATTTGGGACTTATGTTTTCTTCTAGTCCTTTGTCATTAATTGTATATTCTGATGCAGAATGGGCTGGGGATCAAAATGACAGAAAATCTACTACAGGATATTGTCTTTTTCTTGGCACAAATCTAATTTCGTGGTGTGCTAAGAAGCAACCAACTGTTGCTCATTCCTCAATAGAAGTTGAATATAAATCTATGTCTCACACTGCTGCAAATATTGTATGGGTTCAACAATTTCTTCATGACATAGGTGTTACTCTTACTCATACTCCCACACTTTGGTGTGACAATTTATCAGCCATTGCCTTGGCATCAAATCCTATTTTTCATGCTCGTACTAAAAATGTTGAAGTTGAATATCATTTTGTTCATAAGAAAGTTGTCAACAAACAAATTGTTGTTTCTCATATTGGCACCACTGAACAGATAGCTGACATTTTTACTAAAGCTCTGTGCAAACCTAGACATCTGTATCTTCGAACCAAACTCATGGTTGTTCCCACACCCATGAGTTTGCAGGGGGTGTTGAGATTTCTGATATTCAAGATATTCAAGATTTATTTTATTACAGAAGAAGAGGATCCGAGTAGCTGAACAGCCTTTAGTTGGCTTGTTTTCTTATTGTACTTCTGGAAGTTGAACTCTGGTTTTCTGGAAGATCAGTATTGGTGTTCAGAAAGTATGCAATTGGTTTTCTCTATTTCCAGAAGAGTGTCCTGGTTTTTACAAAAGATGAGTCTTGATGATTAGAAAGTATGCAATTGGGTTTCTCTATTTTTGGAAGAGTGTTCTGGTCTTCCGGTAGACTAAGTTTAGTCAAGTGATACAGAGATCTTGATTTTTCTCTATTTTCGAAAGAGTGTTCTGTTCTTCCGGTAGATCAAGCTTTAGTCAAGTGATGCAGAGATCTTTATATTATTCTTCCGATAAAAGTGTTTTGTTCTTCCAGATATTCAAGTCTTGTATCCAACTAGCAGTTGGTTGTTATGTTAGTTGTCCAGCTGGCAGTTGATCGTTATGTCGGTTACTTTCTTATTTAGGCGAGAATTGCTGTAGCCAGCTATCATCTAAGTCGGTTTGTTAAAGTCGGTTAAGACTGGTCTATAAATATAACTTTTGTAATTTAGTTGAAATTCAATGAAGCGGGAAAATAAAAAAGACTGGTCTATAAATAGGACTTTTATGATTCAGTTGAAATTCAATGAAGCGGGAAAATAAAAAACTTCTCATTTTACATTTTACTCTGCTTTTAGTTTTTCTTCAACGTCCATTATCTGGCCTTCCTCTCTTCTTCTTATCGGATGGAGCATTGCTTTGCTGTGGGGCATTGTTGGCTTCTTGGGTGACCCCGACCCTCCTAGTGCCGATTGTTTCTTTCGCATTCATGTGCTTCTGGGCCCTGAGCATGAGCTCGACCATGGTCTGAGGAGGGTCCTGTATGAGATTAAACAAGAATTGTCCTAACCAAAGTCCAGCGATATAAGCATTTATTGATACTTTGTCATCGACGCTCTCGACCTGCATCATCTCCTTTGTAAATCGAGTAGTAAAGTCTCGAAGGGATTCCCCCTTGCTCTGCACAATCGTTAGCAAATGGGTCGACGACTTACAATATCGCTGCCCCACTATGAAGTAGCTAACGAAACTTTTGCTGAGCTCCTTGAAATTGTTAATAGTGACAGGCTTCAGCTTGTTGAACCACATCCTGACGTTTCCCTTCAGTGTAATATGAAATGCTCGACACGTGATTTCATCTGGAACCGCTTGCAATATCATTAGATTTTTATAGGTCTCCAAATGGTCGAGGGGTCTGTAGATCCATTAAAGGTCTTGAAAGAGGGCATCTGGAACTTGCGTGGCAAGGGCATCCACATCACCTCTTGGGTAAATGGGGAATCTGTATTTTGAACCAACTCCTCGACCGTGGCCTTAATCTGATACTACAACTGTCTATCTACGCCTGCATGACAGCCATAACATCCTGCTCCCCCTCAGTTTTTTCCATGCATTGGTCGGTCCCTTCGTGCTGGCTCACTCCGTGGCTTGCCACGACATTACTCCTTAAGGCTTCCTCCGTGTGCGCTGTCGGAGGAGGATTCTGGGCTGGTTCTGCCTCCAACCTTTCCCTCATCTAGCGGTTTTGATGCCTTTCTTCCTCAAGGGCCCTAGCCACCGCCTCCATCCGTTGTTGCATTTGATTAAACATATCTACCATGACAACCGGTGGATCACGAGAGGTCTGTCCTTCGATTGCCATAGTTCTGCTATTGTTGTTGTGAGTCTGAACCATTCATTAGAAAACTTTTTACTAGATTAAAAGATCAAGTTCCCACAGACGGCGCCAACTGATAAATCAGTTTCCTTGAACAGCTCGCCTGACCTGGTGATTACTTATAGTTGGTGATTGGCTTCTCTCCTTACTTCTCCCTGATCTGCAAAATCACGATTCAGAGACACAAGGTGGGAGGTTGTGCTCCTGAACCGCCTCCTACGATCAAGCAAGTATGTGATTGAGAGAAAGAAAGAGAGAGAAGTTATGAAATGCTGGAGAAAAATGAATACCGTCCTTTATCGATTACCATCGTTATGTTTATATACATGTGTCCTGTCATTCCGCAACCCTAGCCGTCGAGTTTGAGAATCACGTGAGCGTATCCCCACTTTTCTTCCCGTTATCCGTTTATACAAAAGTTACCTTAATCATGTGGATCTGCTCCATCATTCACGACTGACATCCCGGGGATTTTGGTTACGCCTCCTTTGATATGGTCTTCCTCGTCAGTCACCATATTAGAATCCAATTGACCGTTATATAGCAACTTCATCACTCGTAGATCTACGTAACTGAGCTTGTAGTCGGGCTGACCTAATTATGGCCAAACTTCTGCCGAGCTGTTGCATGAGGGTCAGGTCTGAGCTGACCTAACGTAGTATTTCCCTCATCAGTATATATTTATTAATCTATCTATACCCATTTAAAACATTAATTTATATTTTACGTCTTGATTTATACATAAACAAATACACAAATAGATTTGAAAGATGAGAAATGTACAAATAACAATTTGAAGAAATCAATAATCAATCTTTCAAATTTAATCAGCTCTATGGTCTCTACCCACAGCCCACCAATCTGAATTGGTCTTCACAGCTTCACTTGGGAAATCCTCAGATTATGTACTCGTACATATGTAATACTGAGTGAACGGGTCATCGGTTCAATTGTTATCTAACCATGATACCATAATTACGTCATAAATATTTTTTAAAATTTTAAAACAAAAAATATGAATTATAAAAATAGACTGATTTTTATCGATTCAACCGATTTTACCAGGTTTCAACGGTTCAATCAGTTGAACTTACAGGTCAATTCAGTTTTTTCATTTTAGAGCGAATTTGTGATTTTACCCATATTTGGATGAACCATACTAGTTTTGGGAACAGTTCCGGTTTTTAAAACTAGGAGTTGGATTAAAGATTTTAGGGGCCTTTATTGGTTTCATTTTTAGACTGAGTTTATGGTGAGTTTGACATAAATTAATTTTTAGTATTAATAGTATTTTTATCTTCAATTAATAGTAAAAATACTTATTATTTGTATTAAATTATTGACATATATATTAATTTTCCATCAATTTTTCACACTAACCATATTATTTTTCCTGCCAAATGTTATACATATAATCTTAATGACAATAATTTAACCCAAACAATTTATCTACAATCTAATGACAAAATTTTTCAAATAATCCAAAATACTATTAATACCAAAATTAATTTACCTCAAACTCACCCTTAGTAAATTTAATTTTTTAAAAATCCATACCCACTATAAGACCATTTATTAAACCTTGCTTGTGTACACGCACGCAGGGACCGAGCGTGTCATGCAAAAAATCCAAGTCGTTCAAAAAATTTTAAAAAATATTTTATATTATTCTATAAAAAATCAGTTTATTCGAATAACTGTAAATACTTTATCCAAATTTTTACATTTTTATTGAGAAGTTTTAGACATGACTTCTCAATGAAATAAATGAAATAGTCATAGTTATCCAAATGAATTAATTTTTTACAAAGTAACATAAAATATTTTTAAAATTTTTTGAACATCCTAAATGAGAACCATTAAGAAACAAAGATGTCAAGCCGAGAATGAGAAAGAGATTTTCATGATGAATGATGCTTGGGATCGATTTCGGATTGAATTCACTTACTGAATTTTAGTGGCTCCATATCACAACTACATAGCTTGTCACAACTCAACATTCCTTCAATCGCCGGTCTCGGGGATCTTTTTTCCGACACCTTGCTTGTGTCGTGGTATAGTAGATCATACTTTATTTTAAAATTAATTTGGATTGTATTTTTTTGGTCATTACAAAATAGTTAAAATAGCTAAAGTTGAGTAGGGTATATGGAGGGTTGACAATGTTGTTAAATTAGAGTTCATGGGATGCTGAACTGTAAAAGTTATACTTATCCGGAGTAATCTGTGATAAATATCAAATCATAAGGTTCTGTTTGTAGTTGTCGCAAGATAAATAGTAAGTTTCTTCGCGATCAGAATCAAGACCAGCCCAAAATTGTTGAACAGAACAGGTACCCTTCGCTCCCTCGCTCTCTCGCGTCATCTCTTCTCTGTTTGCTGTTGTTTATGGAAAATTTTTTAGAAGCTTAAACATGCCGTGTTTGTGTTCTAGCAAATAAACACTCCTAGGAAGAGTATTGAGATGTCTGATCCACCCACCAGGGGTGAATCAATTTGACGCAGATTTGGAAGTGCCATAAAATAAGGGGGGCCTTCGTAGCATTTTTAGGGGCCTGACACTGTAGCTTTCTAGGCTTCTTCCCAGGCCGCCCCTGCTTTATTCTCTGTGATATTTTCATTGTTGTTCCCTTTTGCTCGTTTTTTATTCAGATTTCTCGCCAATCAAAATTGAATTTTTGTGGTTAATTTGTTGGAGTAAAATAGTTGTTATTTAACGTATTTTTTATTGGCAAATTAGAACCACCATCCAGTGGATTGTATTTAATGTGCAAATTGTGTTCGAATATATGATTACTAGCGTTTGGTGCACACTGAGAAAGAAAACATGTAACTAATTGATTTAATTCTGATTTTACCTTAATTTGTTTTCAAGATGTGAAGGTAAATTCGGGCAAATTTGGAAAACAAAATTGTGAATCGGCTTGAAAGAGAATTGATAATTAAATCAAACCAAACAGAGCATTAAGTCCCGAATATTATATATCTGATGGTATAAAACAATTCTCATGCATTATTTATTGTTGTATTAAGTTAATATTAATTCTTTTAATAAATAAATAAATAATTGCCTAGGCTCAGCCTAGTCCCCTAGTCGCTAGGCCCCTCTCGCCCGTCCTCCTAGCGTCTTTTAGAACATTGTTGTTTTTCCATAAGCTCTTTTATGATGATAATAATGCACACTCACTGTTTCTATCTTGTCTTTATAATCCACATCTTCTCTCTTATTTAAATGTTGTATGTGTACATATAACATCAGATAAATGTTGACTCGTTTCTCTTCCCATTGATGTTTCCAGACAGTTCATTAGATTCCGAGCATTTAGATAAGTTTACTTGATAGCAACTGCGTATGATGGGATCCTTGTCAAATGGTGCTCCATTCAAATACAAGAGGCGGAAGGTTTCTTGTGTTCGGGATTTTCCACGTGGGTGTGGACGGAATGCTCCACGTATCATTCTGAGGCATATGGGTTTTGAGGCAGTGGCTTCTCATGGTGATAAAGAGAATTCAATGCCTGATAAAAGTGAAGAGAATGTTGCAAATGGGGATACCGTTGAAGCTTTTGAAAATGGGAATTCATTATCTCAACAAATGGTGAAAAATGCTGCTGATTTTCAAACTGGTCGTGGTCAGAATGCTCCACATATCAATCTGGAGACTGGGAATTCTGAGGCAGAGGCATCACTCGGTGATAAAGAGGATTCAATGGCTGACATAATAAAAGCAAATGTTGCAAAGGGAGATTGTGTTAAAGCTTTTGAAAATGGGAACGAGTCATTATCTCAAGATGTGGCTAAAAATGTTGCTCGGGATCTTCGTCCCGGTTGTGGACGGAATGTTCCACATATCAATCTGGAGGCTGGGGATTCTGAAGCAGTGGCATCAGTTGGTGATAATAAAAATTCAGTGGCTGATAAAATTAAAATTAATGTTGAAAAGGGGGATTGTGTTAAAGCTTTCGAAAATGGAAATGAGTCATTATCTCAGCAAGTGGTGGAAAGTGCTGCCCAGGTTTTCCCACCTGGGTGTGGATTGGATGCTCCACATATCAATATGAAGGCTGGGGATACTGAGGCAGTGACATCACTTGGTGATAAAGAGAATTTTATCGCTGATGAAGAGAAAGTAAATGTGGCTAACAGTGATTCTGTTCAAGCTATTGAAAGTGGGAATGAGTCTGTATCTCAGCCAGTGGTGCAAAGTGCACTGGAGTTGGAACTGCCTGATGTGTTGGATGATTTGGTGGGAAGGGTGACTATGGAAACTGGATCACCAAAAGCTTCAGAAATGAAGGAATCAGAACTACCAAAAGTGTTGCATGATACAGAAGCACCAGCTGAGGCGAAGAGTAATGGTGGTATGGAAAGTAAGACATTGCTTGAGATTGGGTCTGCAGCAGACGGGATGGTTCCAGCCAGTGGGTCAAAAGCTTGTTCTCTGCCTCAATGGCCTATTAGGGATTGCAATATGTTGACAGTCTCTGCTTTGAAACGCAAACTTCCTAGGAGAAGAGTATCAGCTGTTCGCCAGTTTCCTCCATTCTGTGGACGGAATGCTCCTTGCCCAACTGAGGACGAGCGACGAAAGATCCTCTTGGGAAACAAGTCTCTGTGTCCTCCAGATAAGGCTGCTGCTGGTGAGATGGAGCTGTTAAGTGAGGCAGTGAAAGATAAAGTGGAAGGTAGTCCAGTGAGAGAGGCAACGAGAACTGTTGTTGAAGAATTGGATGCTGATGTTGGAGACGGGATGAAAGGAATTTTGGCAGAATTGAAGTCCAAGGCAGGGAAAGCTGATGTGGAAGTTAGTCCAGTAAGAAAGAGAGAGGTGGGCATTGTTAAAGATGATGACAAGAATGTTAGAGACGGGCATGCCAAAAAGAGACAGTTGGAAGGAGGGATTCCCAAACGAAAAACCAAGTCTCAAAAAATAATTGGAAAGGATTATGAGGATGTTAGTGCTGCCAAAGAGGAAGAGGGAAAGGAAATAGTGGTTTACCCACTTCATAAAAGTTTTACGAGAGCAACTCCAAGCGGTGCTGCTCTTGCTTTGGCGTATGATCCTGACAGAGTGATTGTGCAAGGCATGATGGCTGCACCAAATTGTCCTTGGAGGCAGGGAAAAGGGGCTGTTGACCGTAATTCGGATCCTGTGGTGACTGTTAGCAAGGAGAGGAGGCATGGCATCAGCTCCTTTACAACGCAAGAGGAACCTAAATCTGCCCGCAAGCTAAAAGCTACGAGGAATTTACTTCCGTCCCACAAGGAAGCATATAAGGGTAAAGCTAAACCGGTGGTCAAGGATGATGGGGATTTTGCTATACAGGTGCGAGATGAAGATACTTCTGGGAGCAAGATACCACATGATTTTGAGGTTACTCTTCCTCCTTTTGGGCCCAATAGTTCGAGCCATGGCGATGAGCGCAACAAAGTGAGGGAAACACTACGTCTCTTCCAAGCTATTTGTAGGAAGCTATTACAAGCAGAAGAATCGAAATCGAGACAGAAAGGAGACCATGCAAAAAGAATTGATGTGCAAGCTGTACAAATTGTCAGAGATAAAGGGAAAGAAGTTAATACAGCAAAATTTATAATAGGATCAGTGCCTGGAGTTGAAGTAGGGGACGGATTTCAGTATAGGGTGGAGTTGGCCCTTGTTGGGATTCACCGGCTCTATCAAGCAGGTATTGATTACTCAAAACATGGTGGAATGATCATTGCAACAAGTATTGTTGCCTCAGGGGTTTATGCGGATGATTTAGATAACCCTGATGTTTTGACGTACTCCGGTCAAGGAGGGAATGCAACGGGTAAGGATAAACAACCTGAAGATCAGAAACTCGAAAGAGGAAATCTGGCTCTCAAAAATAGTATAGCTACAAAGAATCCGGTTCGGGTAATAAGAGGGTTTAAAGAAACAAAAGTCTCAAAACCAGATGCAAGAGCCAAGGTAGTTACGACTTACACTTATGATGGCTTGTATACGGTGGAGAGGTATAGGCATGATGTAGGACAGCATGGTAAACTTGTTTTCATGTTTGAATTGAGAAGAATTCCAGGTCAACCGGGGCTTGCGTGGAAAGAAGTGAAGAAATCAAACAAGTTTAAAACACGCGAAGGTCGCTGTGTTGATGATATTTCAGGAGGCAAGGAGTTATTTCCCATTTGCGCTGTTAACACCATAGACAGTGAGTTACCACCGATATTTAATTACATAAATGAGATGAAATATCCGGATTGGCACAGTCCCAATCCCCCTAAGGGGTGTGACTGTATTGGTGGATGTTCAGACTCTAAGAAATGCTCATGCGTAGTAAAAAATGGAGGAGAGATACCGTATAACTACAATGGCGCTATAGTTGAGGCAAAGCCTCTGGTCTACGAGTGCGGTCCTTCTTGCACATGTCGTCCTTCTTGCTACAATAGGGTCACTCAGCATGGCATCCAAATCCAACTTGAAATCTTCAAAACAGAGTCTAGGGGATGGGGTGTTAGATCCCTAACTTCTATACCTTCGGGAAGTTTTATATGCGAGTATTTTGGGGAGCTTATTGAAGACAAGGAAGCTGAACAGAGACACAATGATGAATATTTGTTTGACATTGGAAAAAATTACAGTGACTGTTCGCCTGCGGATGGACCATCTCCTGAGTTGGTGGAGGAGGGTTGTTTCACCATTGATGCAGCACAGTTTGGGAACGTGGGGAGGTTCATCAACCACAGCTGTTCCCCTAATCTTTATGCGCAGAATGTACTTTTCGATCATGAAGACAAGAAAATGCCCCACATTATGCTATTCGCTGCGGAGAATATTCCACCTTTACAGGAGCTGACTTACCATTATAATTATTCAGTCGATCAGGTCCGTGATTTGAGTGGCAATATTAAGATGAAGAACTGCTATTGTGGGTCTGCAGAGTGCAGTGGCAGGATGTATTGATTGAGTATGAAACAAGAAAAATATTCGAGTTTCTCACGAAGTGGGGATTCCTCGTTTCTTGTTGTAAGTTCTCTATGACTATTACATTTGCATGCAGTATGGATCTTGAAATATTATTCCCTTTTTATGATAGGTTGTCATGAATAAATGCGAGTATGGACTCTTGGGATATATCTAAGGAAACACACAGATATGAAGCCACATGTGCGGGAAAATAACATTTTATTAAAAGAGAATTATAAATACATACCTAAGCTTTTCAACAGGACACAAACATGCTTAACAGAGGTTATTGGCCATGTTTGAGTCATGAACGGAATTCGGGGTATAAGTAACAAAATGGGAGAGGAGGGGGACAAGTAATAGCATGTGCGACGGAAAGGATTATATATTCCACAGGCATGCCACACTTTTTGTTCTGTGGAAACAGGATGGTATTTTCATGTGTTTTCGTGTCTCAAATCTGGAAACCAATAGGATGGTAAATGTTAAAAGATTTGATGTACAATCGACACACACTCCTCTATAATTTCTCCATGTGCCTATTCTCGGTACACACCACCTGTAGTTGATGACATTGTAACTTGAACTTTTTTGCCTCCATCTGGCCAGTACGGAGAGAAACAGCCTTTGCTTAGCGGTGGTGATTGTCTGTGTTTGTCACTGGCTGCAGACTACTGTTCTTCTGCTGGGCTCTAATTTTTTTCATGGGTTATTTGGTGTCAGGGTCGTTTACCCTTGTTGCCAATTTGGTGCTT
>NMUG010004974.1:0-13459 GCA_002855965.1 Monotropa hypopitys | reverse complement strand
CACAACTCCTCGATATAAACTCTAAGGTAGATTTCAAGGCTATAATAAATTGATATAATCTGACAAAATACTTTTCAAGTCAAAACACATTTTTCTTCCATTTTCCAATTTCCTCGATCTTTCCATCTTTTCAACTTTCTCAAAAGAACATATTCTTCTAAAACCATGCTTTTTAATATATGTTTCCTTTCCAAAGTCTTTTGAAGTAAAGATACTTTTAAAATTCCTTTCCTTTTCCTTTTTCTAGAATTCCACAAAAACTTATATATCTTATAAAGAATTTGTTGTACATATTCAAATACATATATATAGGAACTTATTTATAGAGTTCTAAATATACTCACAGAAATTAGGCCTTCTCCTTTCCTTTGCTTGATATTTGTGAAGTTGATAGAATTTCTGAACCTATCAATTTAAACAATATACTTAAATTAATATTATAATTTTATAAATTCTGCTTTTACAAAAATTGTGATTTCTATTAGTTTCTGCTCAAACTTCAATTCTGCCCAAAATCCTAAGATACCGATATCTAGGACTACAAAGATACCGATATCTAGGGATTTATGAAAGATATCGGTTTCTATATTCTAAGATATTGGTTTCTGGAATTCTGCTAAGATACCGGTTTTTAGGGAACTTCAAGATATCGATATCTAGGCTATTCCTAAAGATATCGGTTTCTAAGTTTTAAAGATATTGCATGCAATACGTATTAAGATACCGGCATCTAAGGATTTCAAGATACCGGTTTCTAGAGTCAGTCCAAGATATCTGTGAAGATATCGGTTACAAGGGTTCCTCTGGCTTGTTTTATTGAGATACCGGTATCTTGGCAAGGCCAGATACTGGTTTCTGTCGTCTTCTCCAAAAATTCGACAGAAACACAAATTTAGAGTTTTGTTCTAAAATCAGATTTTCTCAAATTACCCTATGAAAACATAACCAATCTTCATCAAATTTTAAACAAATGATCTAGACAAGAATCTAAACAAGACTGTATTCTTAGTTTTGAAAGATCTTACGAATTTGGGTGAAATAAAATTATGAACGTTTTGACGCAATTGAATCTCCCTCCTCCCAATCTTCTTTTACACAGCTTCTTCTCTAACTTGATGCTCAGCCTCTCACGACCAGCACTCTCTTAATTTCTTTCCTCACAGTACACTTTGTTTGAATCAAGAATTTTGATTTGATAAACAAAATTGAATTCGATTCAGTTATGTGTTTTATACAAATATTTTTCGATATGTTCTATGCTACAATTACACCTGCTTAAATCCATGGTTCTATAGCACATTGCATGTAGATGGTTTCTCCTCATTTTTCTCCAACGTAGCATAGGTTATGGACAACTCATACTTAGATATTATTGATGATATGTGGCCTTCACATATACAGCCCTGTATCACCAGTGATACGTCACAGCACAACCTTCAAGATATCGGTATCTTAGTCTTCCAAGATACCGGTATCTTGAACACTTAAAGAAAAATTCTAAATTTCAGATTTCTTATTTTTAAATCCTTAAATCTTATAAATTTTTAATAATTTCTTAATTGGACGATTAGGCTTAAATAATGAGGATAGGTTCTACAGGCGTGATATGGCACTAATGCCCTTAATGAACCTCCTATAAAAGTCCGCGTGACCCAAAAATGATCTTACGTCTTTAATGCATGTAGGGGTTGGGAGATTCGAAATAATCCCAATTTTGACTTGGTCAACTTCAATACCCTTGGCCGACACAATGTGGCCCAATACAATTCCCAAAGTGACCATAAAAGTGCACTTTTTCCAATTTAAAACCAGATTTTTTTCTTCACAATGAATCAAAACTTGCTCAAGGTGACTTAGACAATCGTCAAAAGTATTTCCAAAGAGTGAGAAGTCATCCATGAACACTTCAACAATTTTTTCAATCATGTCACTGAAAATTCCCAACATACATCTTTGAAATGTCCCCGGAGCATTACAAAGTCCAAATGGCATCCGCTGGCAGGCGTATGTACCAAAGGGACATGTGAATGTTGTCTTTTCTTGATCCTTGGGGGCAATTTCGATTTGATTATACCCCGAATACCCATCAAGGAAGCAATAGTAAGCATGTCCCGCTACCCTCTCAAGCATTTAATCAATGAAAGGTAGGGGAAAGTGGTCCTTCCTTGTGCAAGTGTTGAGCTTACGGTAATCGATGCACACCCTCCACCCGGTGACTACACGGGTAGGGATGATTTCATTTTTTTCATTTTTATTACCGTAAGTCCAGATGTTTTAGGTACCACTTGTACGGGACTAACACACTTGCTATCCGCAATGGGGTAGATGATGCCAACATCTAATAATTTCAAAACTTCGTTCCTCACGACATCTTTCATGATTGGATTCAACCGGCGTTGTGGTTGTCGTGAGGGTTTGGCACCATCTTCAAGATATATACGGTGGGTGCACAATGTTGGGTTGATTCCATGAATATCGGCAATAGTCCAACCTAATGCATTTTTGTGATTCCTCAACACTTCAATTAATTTTTCTCTTGAGCAAGCTCAAGTGTTGAGGAAATCACAACCGAAAAAGTCTCATCCTCTCCTAGGAACACATACTTCAAAGTAGGGGGTAATTGTTTAAGTTCAAGTTTTGGAGCCCTTCTTTGAGATGGTTCACTAGGTTCCCTTGTCTCTCCTAGGTCCTCAAAAAAAATTCTTCTCAACTTCACCCACAACCTCCATTTTTTCAGAAAATTTCAGAAATTTCCAACTCTTCAGGAGAAGAAACATGTTCCTCTACTCCCGCATTCAACAACAAGGATTCCAATGGGTCTTTTGTGAAATTACTTTCACAATAGCCCATGGTCTCAATTACGTTCACCTCATGTACTTCCTCATCATCTCCCGGTTGCCTACAATCATTGAACACGTTTAACTTCCCATTCCTACAATTTATTTGAGCGTTTGTGGTTACAAGGAAGGGACGTCCTAGAATGACGGGGATTTGAACAGCAATGTTGGCAACAGGTTGTGTATCTAAGACAACAAAGTCCACGGGGAAGTAAAAATTTTCAATTTGAACAATGACGTCCATGACCATTTCTCGTGGCACTTTCACACTCCTATCCACAAGTTGGAGAGTTATGCTTGTAGGTTGTAACTCTCCAAGGCCAAGTTGTTCGTAGACTGAATAGGGTAAAAGATTAACATTTGCTCCAAGATCGAGCAAGGCCCTTTCGATTTTATTTGCCCCAATGGTTATAGCAATGGTGGGGCACCCCAGATCTTTGAACTTAGGAGGTATTTCTGCTTTAAGAAGAGAACTAACATTTTCAGCTAGACATTCAACTTTCTTTTGACGGAACAAAGGTCTTTGAGGAACTTGGCATAAGATGGTACTTGACGGATGACATCAAACAATGGAATATTGACCTTAACTTGTTTAAAAAGTTCATAAATTTCAGTTTGGTCATTCATCTTAGCCAAGCCCTTCAACCGTTGAGGGAAAGGAGCCGGAATGAGCTTCCCCTAATTTTTTTCTAAGTCAAGGCTTCCTTGTTCAATTTTTTTCTCTTCTTTTTCTTTCTCTTCATTCAAATCTTGAGTTGACATCCGGGTAGGAATTGTTTTATCAATGATTTTTCCATTTCACAAGGTGGTGATTGCTTTGATTTGTTCTTGATTTGTTTCTTCCCCGGATGTACTTCCAATAGAGTGTTGTCCCTTGGGATTTGCTTGGGGTTGAGCTGGAAATTTTCCTTTTTCTTGTTGGAGGAGACCAATTGTTGCACTCATTTTCGTCATTTGTTATTGCAAGTCAATGATCATTTGATTTGTTGCATGTTGTTGTTGAGTGGTTTGCATAAATTGCATCATGGTCTCCTCAAAGTTCCTTTTGTTGGGTGGTTGGTACAAGGGCGCTTGATTTTGATGATTTTGATTGAAATTTTGGTTTTGAGGCCCTTGTTGATGGAATTGGTTTGGTGGATGAGTTGGTCCGTTATTGTCATTATTCCAACGAAGGTTAGGATGATTTCTCCAATTTGGATTATAACCTTCATTGTTGAGATTGTTGAATGATTGCCGGGGTTGATTTTGATATTGTTGTTGGTTAACATAGTTAACCCCGGATTGATCATTCAACATTTCCTTGAGAGTAGGAATGGATGGGCATTGGTGAGTGATGTGGTCTTCATTTTCACAAATAGCACATGGCTCCCCCTTGGGTTGAGACATGGAAATCTCATTCACTTTTTTAAGCTCAAGGCCTTCAACCTTTCTTGTGAGATGAGTGAGCCTAGCTTGTAGGTCATCAGGAGCTTGCAATGTGTATTTTCTCCCGGAAGATGGGGCTGAATTGTTTACTCCTTTTGTCTTATCATTAGGATCCGTGTTATCCCATGTTTGTGATGTTTCGGCCAAGTGGTCGAAATAGTCCATAGCATCATCGGGATTTTTATCCAAAAAGTCTCCTTGACACATCATCTCAATGAATTGGCGTGTCTTTGAATAACTTCCCTTATGAAAGAAGCTCACTAGTTGCCAATTCGAAAAACCATGATGTGGGACCGAATTCAAGAGGTCCTTGAATCGTTCCCAACTATGGTAGAATGGTTCATGTGGTTTATCGAAAAAATTCTAGATTTGCTTCTTTAATGAGATGTTTTTGTGCATAGGGAAGAATTTCGTGAAAAATGATTTAGTGAGCTCATCTCAAGAGTTAATAAACCTAGGTCGCAACCCGTTGTACCAAGTTGTGGCCCGGTCTTTTAAAGTGAATGAAAAGAGATTCATAAAAGCAAAGTCTTCCCTTTGGTTCCTCTCAAGCATAGTGCGAACAATCTCCTCGAATTCCTTTATGTGAAGATAAGGGCTTTCGTGATCAAGCCCATGAAAGTGAGGAAGACAAGGGAGCATGGCGGATCTCACAACAAAATCTCGTGCTTGCACAGGCAAGACGAGACATGAAGGTGCACTAACTCTTGGAGGATTAACCTCTCCTTTAACGTCATCACTTGAGGCTCTAGATCCTCATGAACTCCTTCGTACCCATGATGCCAATATTGATTGAATTGCATCAGATTTGGGGCATTCATAGGATTAAAGTTGGTGTTGTTTGCATTCAAAGGATTCATGGGATTTTGAGTATTCGTGTAATTCGGTTGATTATGTGGAGTGGTATGAGTGGTAGGTGTAATGGCATGGTTCATCGCGTCTTGTGGAGGATCCATTTGATTTTGAGGGAGAGATTCCGGATGTGTGTCACGTATGTTGTTCACTCTCACCAATCTATTTTCCGGATTCCTTGCCCACATGAACAAGAATGAATAATGTCTAGCACAAGAGAACTAATAAAATCGTACTAAGCACCACTCCCCGGCAACGACGCCAAAATGCATGTCTGTAACAAATGATTTTCCAAAGCGTAGGAAATACAATTGTCGCGTGTAGCAAAATATCGGTAAATACCGAGTCGAATCCACAAGGAATGGGTTAGTTCAATGTTTAAAAGGCTTCTTGTGTAAAAATAAAGGAACAGGAAAACTATTAATGTTGTGATGAGTTTTGGGTCTAAGTCTAAGATTTAGGGTTTTAACGATGTATGTAAATGGTTGGATTCTTAGGCTTCAACCCATATCCTTCTATAGAGATCAATTCCTCTTTCACTAGGTTTCTCAACTCAATCCAAGAATTAGGGTTTGTAACTTCAAGTAATTCCAATAGTGCAATGAACAAATCACTCCCAAGCATTAGATGTGCCAAGCATATCTTGTCTACATCTAATCAAAGCAATGATTGCATTCATCCATTCTTGAATGTTGAAGAATCACAAAACCCTAATTTTTGGTCAAGCAAGATATACATGCATGCATGGAGGAATCTATCTCTATAGTTAGATTAGGGTTTAGAACCTTCAAATCCAACCTTAAAGATCTAACTATCCATGACTATAATTAAATTTAAAGCAACAATTGAAAACAACATCATTCTTGATTGCAACTTGAAACAAGTAATTACAACTATGAGTTTAGGAGAACTTACCTAATGATGAGCAAACAACAAGAGAGCATATAAAAGAAATCTGAATCCAATCTTCTCAATTAACTAATCAATCCTTCCTTCAATCTTCAATCTTCTTCTACAAGTTCCCTCTATATTTCTAAAATGCTCTCTAAAGTTCTAAGTACAAGAAATGTAAGAATGAGGTCCAAGAGATCCTTTGGAATGAAGCCATATGCTTCCTTATATACCAAGGCACACAAAATATTACAAAATGTCACTCAAAGTCAGTTCTAAGGTAAAATTTCCGCTCAAATGCATTTTGGATCGAATTCTGCCAAACTAGACTGCTCGTACCCGATACCGCAACCGGTTGGGATTGGCCATCCAACCGGTTGAGAAGAGGTTCATTCGCTAGTACCTCTGAATCGCCCAAGGCTTGAACCGGTTGGACTTAGGACCTCAACCAGTTGAGAGGTCTTCTGTTCAACTCTTGATTTCATGTTTCAGACCTGAACCAGTTGGTGCTTACCCTTTGGAATCGGTTGGGAATAACTTCAACCGGTTGGGAATGTTCCTCCAACCGGTCGACAAGTGTTCTGCTGGAATTGTTTCTTCATGCATAAGAGGGCAATCCAAGTGCAAAGTTCAACCGGTTGGGAATGAGTAGTTTGGATTTTAATTTCCAAATAATTGCCAAAGTTTCGAATGTTCAGTGTTGGAAATTTGGGTCAGGTTTGGTATATAGTTCCGAATTGTTTGCACAATTTTGACACAAAAAATCCAAACTGTGCGATAAATCAGAATTCTAGAGAATATGATTTTTACATCTTCGCACGTTTTTCAATTCGTTGCTTGAATAGTGTTTCCGAATCTCGTGTCGAGGTTGAGGGCATTAGGTAACACATGCTCGTCTTCAATAAACGAGTAATCTAGGCTAAACAAATCATCAAAGTTTGCCATTTTGATTTTGGAGAAGAAAGAGTTTGGGAGAGGAAGGAAGAAAACGTGAAGATGATGAGAAGAAGAGGAAAATTTGTTTGTGGATTATATTTAGAAATATAAAGATTAAAATAATTATTTTATGCCAAAGGTGTTTTTGTCTGGGGATGAATTTAGAAAATGGGGTATCTATAGAATTTTCCTAAAACAATGGGGTGCAAATAGAATTACTCGTAGCGCAAAACAGATACATAGGCACAGAGATCATAGAACGTCAAAATCCTAAGATCAGAACCCCACCCCGTTCCCCCAATTTCTAGGGTTTCGTCTTCCTCAGACTAACAATCATGGCGACAGTAGCAATCGAATTCAATCAACCTGACCCAGCGTCATCCAGCGAGGGATGCTCCTCGAAAATAGTGATGTCGAAGCAAGGCGAGGGCCTGAGGCAGTACTACCTCCAACATATACACGATCTTCAGCTCCAGGTTAGGCAGAAGACTCACAATCTCAATCGCCTTGAAGCTCAGCGCAATGATCTCAATTCCAAAGGTAAAGAAATGGTCAAAGTGAACCCTATCTTTTGAGCTTCATTTTTGGCATTTGAATTTGAAGTGTTGTTGTTTCATGTTAGTAAATTTCGATCAGTTGTTCAAGGCTTGTAGCAATCTCTAATCCTTCACCAAATCAGTTAATGTTTTGTTTGATGAAAAATCGACTAAAATTGGGATCCAACCAGTTCATCTAATTTGGAATATCTATTCAGGGATAACCTAGTTTCTCATCAAAACAAGGGAAAACTGAGTATTTCACCAATTCTTTGAAGGAAGACATTGGGGATACACTTTATTTATTCGGGAGACTTAATGAAATAGTTTGACAAGGATCGGAGCATTCAGTTTTTTCATTTAGAATGATTATATTGTCTCTTTGTAGTAAGTTGGAATTTTTTAAACATTTGACCGTAAAACATTGGTGCATTCTATAGAAAATCAGACATCTGAGAGAATATTTACTAATTTCTTGAAAATAAAAGAAACTAATAATGATAGGAGATGGACTAACGATTTACGCCTTGGTAACCTCTTTTATCTTGACACTTGTAGGTTTTGTTTATGTTACTTATTTTAACTTTTGCACTGTTCTTACTACCAAATGAAATGGATGAATTCCTTATGTTTTATCTCCTAATATTTAGAAAACTGCCTCACTTTGTTACCTGCATTTGAAGTGATTTAACATCTGCAGGTAAAAATAGGAGCGTTTTTAGCCGTCGTCAAATGTTTTTTACCAACCAATTTTGGGAGAAACATTCATCAATCTGGCTGTGAACTTTAGACTTGAGTTTGGTAACAATTGAAGTTGAATTCAGGATTCTTGCTGCATGAGAGCCTTTGGGTGTGGAGTATTGTATGGTTGACTGTGGATTTAAATTGACCTGTTATAACAATAGCCATACTAGTGAAAAATGAGTTGGTGACATTCTTTTGAACCACACAATTTACTTCTTCACTTGAAAAACTAACGTGCCCAGTATTTTTACATGTTGTGAACTATAGGAAACCAGTTGTTTTTTGGAAGGCATTTGTTAACGTTTCTGTTTTTTTTTCTTTTTTCTTTTGGTGGACTTCTTGCCCATATATATTTTTCTTAGTGTAGCGGTAAAGCTACCCCATTGTGGCCTGTAGGTCATGAGGTCGATTCACGGAAACAGTCTTTCTGCTTGCAGTGCTTCGTGCACCGGGTCGCCCTCTAATAAAATTTCTCTACTGTCGATCCAAACCTAAAGAAAATGATTTGTTCATTTTGGTGGTTTATATTATTCCCTTTTAGACAATCTAAGTTTGCTGTATTGTTCCCAGTGAGGATGCTGAAAGAAGAACTGCAATTGCTTCAAGAGCCTGGCTCATATGTTGGCGAAGTTGTCAAAGTTATGGGGAAATTAAAGGTCTTAGTGAAGGTAAGCTTGCAATTCTTGATTCAGATGTTGGTTAGCCTTCTATTTCTATTCCTCTTATTGAATTCTTGTTAACTTTCAGCTTAAATACTATTTTATTGAGTTCTATCCGTCCATAAAATTTGTGGATTATCATGAATTTAGTGCCTTTTAGACTAGTATTAGTTAAAAAAGGGCCAATAAATGGCCATTTCTCATGATTTTAGCCCATCAAATAATGTGTCAATCTTGTATTGCACCATAACACTATGTTGATTGTTTTTGGGGTGAAGTTCTTCTTCTTAGTGAATGGGATGTTCAACCACTGATTACTCTGCCGGCCTTTTACCTGAAGCTTGTCTACTTACCATTCCACTTAAGATGGTACATTGGTAACCCATGCATGAATGTACGGAAGAGGGAAATTGTCCATAAATATCAGTTTGTATGGCCACAGATTTGGGGAGAAGAATTGAACATAGTTTTGATTTATGGCATTTGATATTTAATGATTGTAATATGAACTGTGATGGTTTTGTATCTACATTGATGTTGCCTAGTTGAAAAATGTTAGTTGCATTTCTGTTTGTGATCATATCCATTATCCTGCCTTTTGATTATTCATTAGTGATGTTATCCACAATTCTAATATATGATCATGCAATAATTAAAAAAAATGACAATCATATTTTATGTATGGTCTTTTGAAAATTGCGGCATTCTAAGTTATATCATTACGAGGCTTGAAGGAGTTCATTAAAATTGTTTTACAGAGGATCTGCAACTATTAAGAGTATACGGATTCATTAAAGATTTTACAGAAGCGATTAAATTCAGATTGAACATACTAAAGAATATTTGTGTTTGGTGAAGTTGCCACCCGATGGATATGCATGTTACATTGAGATGCTTTTTGAGACCAACCACATCAAACTTAACAAATAAGTATTTTTGTCTCTTAGTTTACGTTCTCCTTAACCAATGGGATTGCTGAGTTGGTTAAAGCTTGGGCACCAGATGTGAGAATGTGAATTTTCTTCTGATAGACGATTCTTCTTGAAAGTAAGGCAATTGTGTGTGTCTAGATTCTATCCTTTGCTCTTCTTTGCTCCTTTATTGTGACACCCACATGGGTCGGAATGATGTACCTATTGTTCAATCCAACCAATCATCTAGTTTTGCCAGTAGTGTATCTTGCATCTAAGATCTCCATGTTTTAGTTTGTTTGTCCTTATAAATTATTATGGTAATGCAAGTGGTCCAATCAACCTCCGATGCTATCTTAAGATCCTTTTCCATATAATAAAACATACACAAGTTCAACACTGAATTGCGCTGCATTCAAATGTCGATTCTCCAGATAATAAAAATTTGTGAGTGAATCGTGCTATCCATATTAAGTTCAGCATATACTCTTTCTTCTAATTTTTATTCCTTGCTCTTTTCTTTATTGCTGGATGGGGAAGAATAAGGTTAGACTTTCTCTCGGCAGTGAATATGCGATTAAAAGTATTTATGTTTGTGAGCATACAAAATGAAAAGACATTCATTTTTGTAATCTAATGAAGTCAGTACTATATCATTCACTTTGTTAACGCAAAATAAGTTCTTTAGTGATTCAACTGTAGGCCCATTGATGTAGGGAGGCATATAGGAATTAATAAACACAACAAGGGCAATCACAAACAAGATAATTTTAGACGAGTTTCTCTAAGACTCAATTTTCATTAATAATCCAAAACTGTCCTTGCCCAAAGGCTTACATCAATTATTTACAGGCTAGTAATTGCCCAAACAAATTAGGAAACAAATAGGAAAAAGCAATACTAGCCAATCAAGCTACAAATAAAAGAATTATCTAATTTACAAAAAATGGAAAGATTTGAGTTAGGCTCACATCTAAAAACTAGAATAAAAAGATAATTACTAGAAAACCTAGACAAAAAAGGAATTGTCTTGACTAAGTAATTAGCTGTCAAAATATTTTATAAATCGGCAAATTTGATGATTCAGGGACCCAAGCGATGGAATTTGGCTGAAACCACTGGGGCCATTGTTTCATAGAATAATAAGCCTTGATTATTGAGTCGTTTCACATCAATTATAGTACCCATGGATTACGCCACCCTCGTTCCTTAACTTTTCCATTTGCCTTCATACCCTTTCAAATAACAACATGCAATCACATTCACATCGTCCTCACCAGCTTGAAAGAAATTCGACCTCGGATTTTCATTCTCACTCTTGAAAGGAATGAGGTGCTTGACGTTAAACACATGAGTCGTATGAACGTGGCTAGAAAGCTTCAACCGAGGCATTTGGATTGATCCTCTAAATAATCTCAACCGGGCCAATTTTGCAAGCATCAAGCTTATTATATTCATGTGCATAATATCGGTCCTTGGTGAGGACAACATACACACAATCACTAACATTAAACTCTACAAACTTCCGTTTCTTGTTGGTCACGTGCTTGTACTTTATAGTACTATCACAAAGATGCTGCTTAGATTCCTTATGATTTTGCCGCAACTGTTGAACAAAATCTTCAGCCTTGCCATGAATACATTTTAAATCCGAGACTGGGCTAGGTCAATTGGAGAAAGAGGATTGAAACCACAGACAACCTAGAAAGGGGAAAATCTGGTACTACGGTTCACAAAATGATTAAACGCGAACTTAGCTTGACTTAATTTTTGATCCCATGTCACGTCCCGTTCCGACACGATAATATAAATGCTCGCACAGACACGGTAACGTGACTACACAACAAATACCTCTTTGACACATAAAAAATGTCTACATCCTCTGCCAAATATTGTTATCCAATACACTCTTTTTAACATTTATTCTCTTATACCTTTATCTTTTACTCAAATACCAAACTGGCATATATAGATTTCTCAAGTACCCAAATGTAAAAACAACAGAAATGTGAACAAGTAGTAAAACTACTGACTACCAGAATCTCCTCCAATAAGCTCCCAGCTCTGACTCTGTAGTGGAGCAACACTAGCTATCTCAATCTGGATTTCACAATGTGATAAAACAAAGAAAATCCAGAAATTTATTAGCTAAATTAAATTTTGCAATAAATATGAAATAAATAGTTGCTGCAACTACCAACGATAATAACATGTGATATAAACATGAAATGGCAATCTGCAAATAGTCTAGCAACGATATCTAAATGATACATCAAATAATGACATGTGATAGATAAAATCTATATCCAACACCCATAAGCAACTATGACAGCTATACATGGATAACACAAAATAACATGGATGGTCCAAGCATAAATGTCTCTCCTGTAACCAATACAATGCATGATATGCAAAATACTTTCTAGCCATCACAAGACCACTCAGTCCCTGGCCCACACTTGTCCCCTAAGGGCCCTTCTTTCTAATGTAATCATATAACCATCTATTTATCTATTTTGCCATGAAATCCCTTTTACCAATTTTCGTATAAAAATACATATAATTCTACATCATTTATTTATATCCTCCTTCCTTGACTTTCAATTTCCTTTTCTTTTTATATTCCAACTCCATTTCTCTATTCAGATTCAATTGTAATATTTGCTTGACAACCATTTCTTATCTTCTCATTATCTTACATTTCACTTTTCTACCCTCACTCAGTGTTTCTTTCCTCCTTTTCTAATTCCTCTCTTATCCTTTATCTTTCATCTCTTCCCATAATTCCCTTTAATCCTTTTATTTTTGTAAAACCCACTTTTCTTAATAACACATTATATTTCTTATTTTTCAATTCCATATTTCTCTCTTGTATTTTCCTTTTTATCTCCAACCCTTCCTTTTCAAATACTCATTTCATTATACCCCTTTTAAAAATCATCTTTCCCTTTCTTTTATATAATCCTCGGATCTAATAAATGATCCGTTAATAATTTCATTACCATCATGTCGCTGGATTGGATAAAGGATCCATCATATCTCATCATTATGTCACTGGATCGGATAAAAGATCCATCATATCTTATCACATTTCATCTCATCTCATCTCCTTGCTCCAATATTTATCAGACCCAGGAGCGGTAGGCCATGCTCTAACATTTATCAGACCCAGGAGCGGTAGTTCCTCATCGATGATTACTCCAGTATTTCTTTGACCCTGGAGCACGACCCACCCCAGTATTTCTCTGACCTTGGAGAACGACCCAAAATAATAGTTATCCAATATTTCTCTGACCCTGGAGCACTACCCAAATCAATCAATAGTTCTCCAGTATTTCTCTAACCTGGAGTACGACCCAAATCAATCAATAGTTCTCCAGTATTTCTCTGACCCTGGAGCACGACCCGAATCAATCAATAGTTCTCTAGTATTTCTCTGACCCTGGAGCACAACCCGAATCAATCAATAACCACTCGATTTTCTACTCCGTGGCAAGGGTCTACTCATGTATATATGTATATATCCAATTCATTATCTACTCTAGTGGTAAGGGTCTAAATCTCTACTCATCCACTTCTCTTTTTACACTTTTCATAACTTTCCATCCCACTTTATTTTATATCTTATTTTCTATTTTATTTCCTCATTCTCACAATCCCCATTTCCC